>OX439486.1:36203324-36395960 GCA_949320155.1 Melangyna quadrimaculata
GATGAGAAGTCACATACGGAGATACGGTGCGTAATACAAAACCTGCGCGTTCTAGGTTCTAGCATTGTATATATACTCTTATAGTACATGGCTCAAATTTTGTAGTACTAATAGTACTCACGAAATGTGCCGAAATTGGCGTTAAAATCGCTTAAATGCACAATGGAAACCTGGGGATAACGATGCAAGGAAAAATAAAAACAATTAGTAAGAGGGAGAGGAGAATATTTGATTAAATTCCTACAACTATAATGGTAGTAAGGGAGTCAGATGTTTTTGTCAGTCAACAACGAGAATAAAGGAAGAAAATGAGAAAATAAAAATATATGTTTTCCTATGGGCTTATTCTTGGGTTATGTTCTTCCAGTTTTTTTCAATGAGTTTTTGTTGCTTTCTTTATATGGTTTCTTGCACGATTTTGCGAGGTTAATATATTGGCCATTGGTACCATATTGTATCATGTAGGTAGATATGTATGTACATTTTTATAAATTAGTAGGTAGCTATACTGGGTAGGTATTTAAAGAAATTAAATTTTTTTGCAAAAAAAAAGAATGAAAATAGGTAGTTATGGTAGGTACATAGGTACCTAAATATTTAGAATTGAGGTATGTAGGTAGGTAAATTAAAACTTGATATACCTAAGTAGGTAGGTACGTAAGGTTATTTTAATGTATGTACCTACATAGGTATTATCAATTAAAATAGGTTAGGTCGTAATGTAGGTAGGTATGTATTAAAAAAATAAACAAAATTATTTTCAATTGAAGGTAAGTAGTTACCTACGTAGATAGGTACCTATGCATAGGTAGGTACCTAGAAACATTTTGAAACTCAATTTAACAAACTCAATTTTTGTTCAATAAAAAGCTTTTGTTTGAGTAAAAAAAAATATTTTTGAAAAATGAGTCTGGGGGTCGATCCACACTAGCAACTTCCCATTGGTGCACTTGAAAACCATATACATACATACATATTTACCTAAGTGGTATATTATATAATTATATATTATATAATTATATATATAATTATATATTATATAGTTTAATAACTTTGGGTTTTTGGATAGTCAGTATAAAGGTAGGTACAGTAGATGACGGATATAAGAAACTCAAAAAATCCAAAGAATTCCTTTCTTATATCCGTGTTTTCTTATATAAAACATTGTACATAAGAAAGAAAATTTCTGTTATAAGTAAAATGTATGTAAGAAAGAAAATTTCTTGTATAAATAAAAACACATAAGAAATAAAATGTATACACTGTCAATGTATGGGCTTTTTTCTTTCTCGCTGATCTTCAATCTGTCATTTCTTTGGCCATTCCATGATGGTGATTTCAGAAATGTTGTGAAAATTAAACGGCACATCATTTGAAAGTTTGCACGGGAACATTTCTTATAAAAGTTTAATTTTCTACGTAATGAATGCAATTTGTATCAGAATAAGTTTCTTATATGAGTGTTTTTCTTATAAACGTTTTTCTTATATGAATCTTATTTAACACGTATCTTTATGGGAATGTGCATGGTGTTTTGGAATGTCCGTCTTATAAGCGTGATTTTATTATATGAGACTTTCTTATATCCGTCATCTACTGTATAGATATAGAGATACAGGGCAAAATGTTACATTGCCTATATTTTGTACTTAAGCTATATTTATAATAGTAAAATTTGTTTGTAAATAGCTTAAAAATTATAGGAATCATATGCAAAATTTCGATTCTGATGTTAAACATTTTTCGAATTAAAACATTTTGATTTTTAGCTTTTTAGAGGGTGGTTTTAAAAATCTCAAAATTACACAACACTAAGATGGTATAGGTATACATTTTTGGTAAGAATTTGAAATCGATATAATTTTTTTTTTTTTCAAAATATGTGAGTTAAAAAACATTTGGTAAGTATTTTAAATAGTTCAACAAATCGCACCAATTACAATAACTTCCAATGGGAAGGTAGAAATATCAGTTCACAATGTTATAGGTACCCATTATACATACACGTATAGCAACTACTTATAAATAACAATTTCTTTTCCCAATGACGCTACAGCTTAATTTATAAGTATTAAAATTATATAGGTACTAAAATTTATAATTTTAAAATAATAATAATTGTATGCACTAAACAAGGATTTTTTTAAATTCTTAAATTTAATAGTGTTGCAACGCAACATGCAACAAGATCAAAAAAAGATCAACAAAACAAAAAAACTCATATACGTTTTGCCGACGGCAAAACCATATCCCCAATGCCAACTACCGACGGCAAAACGAGTTTTAAATGTGTTAATGATGAAAATTCAAAAATAGTCAATTCGAAAAGTGCTTAGTAGTTGCATGGGTGTAGATTTTTAATTTTTTTTATTTCTCCATATTTTTATAGAAGATGAATAAAGCAATTATTCATGTTTAAGGAATTTTCGATAGGATTTTTTTTCGTGTCGAAAATGATTTTTGAAAAACATACATTTTTGTTGGTCAATTTTTCAAAGTTTCTGATTTTTATATTTTTAATGGGTAGTTGGAAAAATCTTAAATTTTAATATGTTATAGGTATAACCTTATTTGTATTTCTATTAATTGACAGATTTATATAAGGGTAAACATTATGAAAAAAAAATTGTATGTTTTGTATCAATATCTTTTTAATAAAAAGTCGCAGAGATTTTAGATCTTAAAACATAGCTCTAAAATGTGGCTAAATTGTGTTTACAAATTTTTGAGGAGGGATGACAAATTTCATACTTAAAGAGAGTATAAATGACCCGTCAAATTTATATTAGCTTTATTAAATTCAAAACAAAAAAATGGGCACGACTGGATTGCACAACCAAACAATAAGTACATAGGTAGGCACCTGGGTATGTAAATGTAGGTCATAACTTTTTTGAAGACAAAATATATATGTATGTAGGTACCCTTTTTTGAATTGAAAAATGAACTCAGGTATTTAAAACTTAAAAGAAAAGAAACTTGATAGGTAGGTATCAGTACCTAAGCTTACCTAGTACCTAGTTAGACCAAAAAAAAGAAACAAAATTATTTTCAATTGAAAGTAGGAGGTAGGTAAATAGGTACATATACAATATACATACCTATAATAGGTAGATGCGTTTTGAAAACAACATTTGGTAAGCAACAACTTTTTTTTTTTCAATAAATAGGTAGCTTTTTTTTGGTAAAAAATATTACAAAAGAAAATTATATTTTTGATGTTTAAAAAACAATAAATATATTTGAGAAAAAAATTACATTAATTTTTTCATTGTGTAAAAAAACATTTTTTTTCGATTTTTTACAAAAAAAAATATATTTTTGAAGTTTAAAAAAAAATCCATATTAAAGCTTGTGGTTATCGTAGAAATATGTTTTATATACCAAAATAATTGTTTGTTGGTGGAAATTATTATATAATTTAATTTTTGATAATCGGTTAAATAAAAAGTTATAATGTTCACTATTTAGTCAAAATAAAGCTATTTTATCCGTTTAATCGTATTTTGTGAGCAATGCACAGTTATGTTTTATATATCAAACTTTTTGTTAGATTTTCAAAATTTATAATTTTTAAATTTGAAAATATTTGATGGGCGTGGTGAAAATATAAAAATAAAATTCGTTGAAAAAGCATGAACCAAATCGATGGTTCGATGTATCGATGTTTCCAAACAACAAACATCGATGTCAAAAACATCGGCCTCTGACATTGTCAGCTGTCACTGTCAACTATTTCGGGGAAGAATGAATGGGCACGTTCAATGCAAAAACAAGTTTTGGGTGTTCACAAGCCAAGCAACACAAACTCCGCGTGCAAAAGCTGGCATTTTAAAAATTATGTGTGACAAGAAAACAAAAACATCGATGTTAAAACATCGCTCCAAATAACATCGGTACATCGATGTATTCGAATTCGAAACATCGATGGCAAACATCGATGTTTTAAGACAAAAACATCGATGTTCAAAAACATCGATGTAACGTTTGCATCTCTAAATAAAACTAATTTTAACGTGTCTTTTGTTGAAAAAATCAGTAAACATTTATTGGAATTATTTTAGAAGAGGATTAGAGTAATAAGTGTGGTCGGTTTTGTTTTTCAAAATGTATCAATTTTTTACTAACTTTTACATTTAAAGTACCAAAAATCGAGTTGATTTTTCACTAAAATCATATTTTTAGTATGAAGTTTTTTAAGATTTTGCAAAAGTTTTAACACAGATTTTTAGACTATCAATTTCTACCTTAAATTCATGTATCATTTACTATGAACTATAAAGTATTTTTCAATTTTGAAGCCTCTAATTTGTCTATATGTAGATTTTTTGTGAATTTCTTTACTAAATTGGTCGTACTTTTTTCCCGTTAGATTTACAAATATAAAATAACCAACATATTTGTAGAAAAGGTAATACACCTATAATTGTGTTTCATTAGTTTTTTGAAATTAAAAAAAAAAATCATCAAGTTTTGAATTTAATATATTTAATATAAATTTGACGGGTCATGTACACACCCTTTTAGTATGAACATTTTCAACCCCCTCAATAATTTTTACACACAAATTTAGCCACATCTCATACCTAAATTTTGAAATCATAACTTTTAATATCGGTCGAGTAGAAATGAAGTTATGATTTTTTATATTGAAACAAAATCGAATAAAAAATAATTTGAGATAACGGTGCTTTGCACTGGTTGACGATTGTTGACAAAGCAGAGCATTTCTGTGGATTTTAGTCGACTTTTTATGAATTTAAAAAAAGCAATTATGACGCTTATATAGGAGGTAGATTGAAAAATGAGGTATAAAATTAATGGTCGTTCTGTTGAGATTAAATATAAGAAAAAACTAAATCAATCCATGCACACACTCACATGTTATTAAGTAATATGTGGTAACAATATTATATTGTTAATTTCTCAGCTCAGCGGTACAGTAGGCATATAATTTGGTTTATACGAATTCCAAGAACATATAGCTATAATTCATTAGTACATTGCAAACCTGTAGGTACGACTCTTTACTAAAAAGATATTAAAAAAAAAAAACAAATTTAAAAATTTTTACTTTCTTAAATAAATCTGTCAAATGATAAGTTAGAAAGATAAACACCCTTATTCATAAAGAAAAAATAGTTATTTTTGCTCCCTTGTTTAGGAAAACTACACCATGGAGTCAGAATGTTCCAGACTCAAATGGAGCAATAAGCAATTGCCTTTAGTTTGAGCCCAGAAAATTCTTATTCCATGGTGTAGTTTTCCTAAACACGGGAGCTAAAATAACTATTTTTTCTTTATGAATACGGGTGAAAATGTTTACCATTTGATTTCTATCAAATACTTATATCTATAACATATTGAAATTTTAGATTTTTCAACAACCCATTAAAAAGATAAAAATTAAATACTTTGAAAATTTGACCAAACAAATTTAACCTTTTTCAAAAATCATTTTGGGTATGAAAAAAAAAATCCTATCAAAAATTCCTTAAACATGGATAATTTTTTTTTCATTATCTTTAAAAATATGTTAAAATAAAAATTATTAAATATCTACCCCCATGAAACTACTAAGTACTTTTCGTAACGACTATTTGTCAATTTTTAGTCTTAAATCGGTTTATACCTATCTCGGTCTATAGATTTTAAATTAAAAAAGATGTACCCATTTTTTCCAACTTTTTTTAATCTTTAAAATAAAAAAAATCAAGTCTCTACGACTACGGGTTTAGAAGTTAGTTTTTCGACTTTATTTCAGTTTTTACCCTTAAAACCCTATTAAATGTACCCATTTCAAAAATTCGTTCTTAGTGCACCCCTATATAAAATTTGCTATTCAATAAATTTTAGTATATATTTTTAGGACTTCTAGTTTAAGCTAGTTGTAATTTTTCTTTCTTTTATATAATAAAAAAAAAATAACAAATAAAATAACTTAACCTACTTAACCACTTAACATCGCATAGGGATTCTTTCTAGCAAACAATGAAACTATAAACACTTAACCTACCTCAACATCACATAAAGATTCCTTCTTCTAGCCACTGAAAAGTACCAAGGAAATTATGCCCATACATACAAATAAAACTGAAATTTGGCAAGAAAATTGAATACCCATAAAACCAAAACCTACCCCCGATCATACTTACCTATGCACACATTATTCATTTCCTACATCGCCGATGGAAAAATCTGTCTGCTTGCCCGCCGCAAACAGATGATTCCTACATTATCATTTGGGAACATACAAATTGTTTTTGTTTGTTTGTCATCTTTATTCTATATACTTCCTCTTTTACTATCTAATTCCTATAGAAAACAAATTGACAGCCAAAACAAAACAGTTATTTTTTGTCTCCCTTGTAACCTCATACATTTTGTATAGCCTTCTCTATTCTTCTTTTCTGTCTTTAGCCTTCGTTTTCTTCTAATTTTGCTCTCATTTAATCTCTTCACAAATTTAAAAGTCTCTTAAATCGTTAGTTCTAACACTCCTCACCATACGCAGCGGCAATTATTGTGCCATGATATTACTATAAGAGTATATATACAATGGTTCTAGCCCACATGAATTAGTATCAGTATGAATAAGTATTTTTCGTTGTCATATTCTCTATGTCGAGGTGGCATGGAACTTTTTTGTGTTGAGATTTTTTCTTTGTACGAACAGGGTGAAATATTTGGAAATTAGGAAGGTAGGATTGAACTTGCATGGGTCTAGTGGGATTTTTAATTCTACAATATCTTGACTCTTGAGTTAAATTTTCCTTGAATGCTATAATGAAAGTGATGTTAGTTAGTGTGCAAGAAATAAATTAGTACGGTTGTGATGGATGTTATTTTGGGATTATTTGAAGAATGTTTGTGGTTAAAATGAAAATGGCAGTACATATTTGTTTGCGCAAGATCAGATTACATTTTCTTGCTCCTGGTAACGCGCCCCCAGAATGTTGCGCCCTGTGCATTTGCACATCTTGCACATATGGTTGGTCCGGCCCTGACTATCAGCTAGCTCTGGAAGATATGAAAATGCATTAATCTTTTAATTTATGAGGCTACACGGTAACGTTATAATTATTCCCAAAGCAAATGGCGTCAAAACATCCAGCATCAAAGTTTTAATTGAATTTTGTTGAACAAACACCAAAGAAGCATTTTGAAAATTTAATAAGTTATGTAGGTATGAAGATAGGTACCTGAGAGTGGGTCCATTAAAATCAACGTTTTTACTTTTCTCTTGAAATAGAAAAATTGGTTGATTTGGGACTTAAATAACCCCTTCCACTGCTGTAAAGATTAAGAAGTCCCTCATTACATACTTGTATATTTCAACTATAAATTATTATTGAAGTTAAAAATACTTGAAAAAGTTTAAAATATGTTTATTTTTACTAAAATTGATAGGTATAAAATATAAATTAAAAATCCGCTTGTTTGAAACGTTAACTGCTATCTATTTAATATTCTGACCCTCTTAAAAACAACCCATAATACAAATTTCAAAGAATTTCTGTTAAATTCTGACTAGCGATTTAAAATCATAAAAGAAATGTAAATATGAAAGGCTCATGTTTTGCAAGCATTTCCTTAACCCCAATGAAACTTACCCCCTCATTTATAAAGAAAGAATAGTTATTTCAACTCCCGTGTTTAGAAAAACTACACCATGGAACTAAAGGCTTGTGCCCCTTTAAAGTCCAAAACATTTTTATTCTATAGTGTACTTTTACTAAACACGAAAGCTGAAATAAGTATTTTTTCTTTATAAATACGGGGGTTACTGTTTAGTATTAAAATAAGTAGAAACAAAACCCAACCTAGTGGTAACTAAAGTTCTATTGCACATTATACCAATACTGGATACTCGAGCGGTAATATTGGAGAAACCCACCCCAAAAAGTTATAAAATTTTTCATCTTGATTATAGAATCCGGAACATTTTACTCAGTACTCAACTTTGCTAGGGTAGGGGTGGGGGTTTGGTCCAACCAGAACCTCCGGTGTCCGAGGGCCTGCAAATCCGATTCAACCTCCATTATAATTCCTTTGAAACTTTTAAATGAATAATGGCCAGTTGCAACAAGCTCTTTTAAATTTGTATTACTTCGTTAGATTTTAAAAGGACATTTATCTATTGTACCGACGACTTTTAATTCTAAAAGCCCATTTGCCTCCAGTTAAATTTTAAAACCAATTTTATTGGGCAGAACCCAGAAATAAATTTAAAAAAAAAAACAGTGAGGGTGAACAACAAAGATGCATAAGTTGGGATTTAAATACCTACAATTTGTTTTTATATTTTGAGTGAATTGTAGAACAACCCCATACAACACTTGATTAAAACGAAAATAATAATATAATATTAATGAACTGAAACCCAGCCAAAATCAAAATAATAATAAGCTGTCGAGTTACAAACATACATATTTTTCACAATGATTTTTTCTGTTTTCGAGTTGCATGTACCACGTACCTTCATATTTATGTTTGAATGGATTGGTACGTAGCGAATCCCAATGTTTATTTATTTTCATTGACATTTCTCATATTGCTATCTCAGTTGCACTAGTTGAAACTTTTTCGTTCAGTTTTGAAAGCAGGTGTTATTGCAGGGATGGCTAATGAACTCTATTTTAGCTAAAAAATCTGTGAAGATTTTTGGTGCAACCCAGATTAATTTATCATGTCGATAAATTTAAATAACCTTTTAGCAAAAACTGGTTAAAGAGCATTTTGGTGCAACTGGCCATAAGAAAACAAAATATCTATTTAATGGATGTAGGTGTATTCTAAGAAAAATATGTAGGTATATATTTACCTACTCACGAAGCAAAATTGTATGGGGCTCGCCAATCCATCATTTTCAAAAATTTATTTGGGTTGGGGTTATAATTCTGTATGTGCCAAAATCTCGTTTCCAAAATTCTGTAATCCAAAATTCTGTATTTTGAAATTCTGTAAATCAAAAATTCTGTAAATCCAATTTTCTGTTTTTCCATAATCCTGTATTTCAAAATTCTGTACTCCAAAATTGTGTGTTTTTCTGTAAGATACAAAACTTGTACCTTGATAAATAAATAAATTCTGTGAATGATAACAAAATTATTTTAATAATAAAAAAATTGCGCACTTTTTTTCATTATCAAAAAATTGTTTTTAACATTTAAAGAATTTTGTATAAGATAAAAAATACAGAAAACATCCCAAACCTTTACGTTTTCATTATAATCGAATTGAAACGAATTGAATTTCCAAATTTGCAGAAGAAGTTCTTTTTTAATATAATTGCTTTGAAAGAACTGATTTAAGTTATAGTGATGTAGTATTCTAAATCCTTTTCATATTTTTCAAAATAAGCTGTTAAATTGTGTTTAAATAAGACTTTTTAATCTTTTTTGCATAATTTAAAACCTAGGCACTTTTTTTCTAAATATGTTAAAATTGTATCATTTAGTCTTCGGAGAAATGAACTTGTGTCATTTCGAACGATAATTAAAAAAAGTGTCCTCTTTTTTTTGTATTTGGCACTCACGATCACGACATCATTAACGCATATACACCAAAAGTATTTTTGAAACGATATTTTTGTTGGCAATTTATTTGTTAATGGCCAGTTGCACCAAAATATCTAAAACCGGTTTTAGCTAAAAGGTTATTTAAATTTATCGACATGATAAATTAATCTGGGTTGCACCAAACATTATCACAGATTTTTTAGCTAAAATTGAGTTCATTAACCATCCCTGCATTTTGGCATCGCTTTCAAAACTGAACGAAAAAGTTTCAACTAGTGAAACTGAGATAGCAATACGAGAAATGTCAATGAAAATAAATAAACATTGGGATGTGCTGCGTACCAATCCATACAAACATAAATATGAAGGTACCTAGTACATGCACCTCGAAAATAGAAAAGAAAATTGTGAAAAATATGTATGATTGTAACTCGGCAGCTTATTATTATGATTTTGGCTGGCTTTCAGTCAACTAATATATTATAATATTCGTATTCATTTAGTAGGAATTGTATGGGGTTGGTTTCAACTTCACACAAAATACAAACAAAAAAAATAGATTTAAATTCCAACTCATTCATCTTTGTTTTTCACCCTTCCAGTTTTTTTTATTTCTGGGTTCTGTCCAATAAAATTGGTTTTAAAATTTAACTGGAGGAAAATGGAACTTTAGTTTATTGGTCCGTTTATTGGGCTTTTAGAATTAAAAGTTGTCGGTGCAACCGATAAATGTCATTTTAATATCTATCGAAGCAATACAAATTTAAAAGAGCTTGCTGCAACTGGCCATTAGTTATTTAATAAGTACAAGTAAGGTTTAAAATAAATTTTAAAAATCACAAAAAGGAAATAAAGTTACATATCGGATCAACTATCCTATAGGTACTCATATATTTTACTATGCAGGATTTACCAACACTCATTTCAATAATTTTTTTGTTGGTACAATGCAGTTAATACAGAATTTTGGATTTACAGAATTTTGAAATATAGAATTCAGAAAATACAGAATTTTGTTATACAGTCAATTTTACAGAATATACAGAATTATTGTCACACAGAATTTTTGAGTAATTTACAAAGTTTTGTTCAAACAGAATCTTGGAATACATAATAACGACCCGTTCACAATTTGTTTAACAAAAATATGTATATACCGATATATGTTTGAAAAACAACGGCAGGATCCACAATGCTATGCTTCTAATTAGGTTTTTAAGAAATTTAGATAAAAAGACAAATATTAAGTCCGGAATTTAGTTAGCCATTTGTTAATTTTCGGTTTAAATCAAATTTGTATAGAAAATAGTTTTAGAAAATTGTATCCTCGAACTCCAAATTTCGAAAAATTAATTATTTTGTTCAAACTACCTTTTTTTCAAAAATGTACATTGTTAAGTACCTATACTAGTTTGTAAAATATTCTAATTACGAGGAGGAGGAGCCTCACACACACACGAAGTCCTTATAAAAAGGAAGAAACAAAAGACGAGAGGATCAGTTGAAGTCCAACAGTCATCCACCACCATTCGATACTTATTGTAAACTCTTAACCCATTAACATTTAAATAAATATTACAGATACAAAAAAAATAAGTAAATATACAGTCCATATGCCTTTTATTACAATCAAGTTTAAACAATATTTTACACGGTCTTTCAGAGCCGACCAGTGAGCCACCCTGTGCGCTTAGGGCCAAGGCCAAATTTGTGTCGATGCTTTAAAAATATATATGTAGAATGAAACAGTGCCCTTAATTGAAAAGGGAGAATAAAAACGAACAGACAAAATACATTTAAGAGCAAAAAAAAAAATAACAAATAATAAAACAGTGTACCTACCTACTTTATTGAGGAAAACAAAAATAATATAGTAACTACATAAATACATCTACATTCAAGTGCAGACAGGGCTTCTATTTCAACAAGGAGAATATCTAATATTCAACGTCAGCAGAAGAAAAAGGGAAGTTGTTAATTATACATTTATTTAAAAGTAAATCAATACACATATGCATTAAAACAAATACGAGGTACATATATGCAGCGTAAATATCATTTGCTTTCATGCCAATAGGCATGCGTACATACACGAACCACACTGAGATCTGAGAATGGGTTTGTCTTCTCATATTAGGGGGTTTTAGATGAAACAACATGTTGTACAAAATGATGTTGTACAACTTGATGAGAAAAATAACTGTAAACGCAACTTAGCGTTTACATGTAAAATTGTGATGTACAACATCACTTTGATTGGAATCTTTGAAGTAGAGCGTACGGCGCGGAAAATGTCAAAATTAATATTAGCCTTGATGATGAAGAAAAATTCGACGGTGAAGAGGGGGAAAACAAAACACCAGAGAAGCAAAAACGTATAGGCCGAAATACTCCCAAATAAACTTTCTTCTGAATCCATTGTATAAACTCCTTCCCTCTGTTCCTCTTGGTCTTTGAGGAAATCTAACTCATGAAGGTACTACAAGTTTGGGCAGTAAACTTCTTCCGCTCCGGCACCAGATTTTTCATCTCGTACCACTTTTTTTAATTCCGCCGGTACACGATCGTATAGCGTTAATTTTTGTTTCAAACCCTCTATTGTGATATTCGGTTCAACCTTTTTATATTTATCTAATAACACTTCGTATGCTTTACCTTTTATAATTCTGTTATTCCACGTTACTGGTAAAGACCTATATACAGAAACAATTAAATAATGCTATGTCTTCTACTTGGCTGATGTATTTCAGTAGTATTTAGAATTTGTATTATAAAAAACACTCATACGGAAACAAAAGACCTATATACAGAAACAAGAGCCATTTTTCCGCTTTATTTCCTCTACTGCCTTCGTGTTCACAAGACGAGAATTTTCCAGAAATGAAAATTTAAACCAAGTTGTACCAACATCTGTTTACATAGGTGGTACGGTTTGACAAGTCAGCAAGTTTTCAAAATATTTTGAAAACCGTACAAGCGGTTGTTCTGGCGTTTATATTATACAACATCGATAAATTTACGCGATGCTGTACAACATGTTGTTCCATATAAACCGCCTAGAATTTAGTTTCGATTCTGAGGGAGTTGTTTTCGAGAGAATCAAACAAGCGCACACGCAACACTTGTGCAATTGTAATATCCAGTCCATTAGTGTTGGTTAAACATCGATAGTTTTCAATTCCGATAGTATCGATAGTTTTGGGAAAACACTATCGATAGTTTTACCAAATTTCTTAGCAAGCATTAAAAAGGCTTTTCTATTAGGTACACATTTTTCCAATAATAAAAAACGTTTGAAAATCTGAATATTTGAATTTAAAACTTATTTTAAGCATCTAAAAATGTATCATTTCAATTGTTAACTTACTTTTTAAGATATTTTTTTTGAAAAAAAAAAAAAAGACGGCCTGAAGCCTTATGTTCGGCACAGGTATGGCCAAAGGAACTGTGGCCACCAAAATCCAGGCGCGGCAGCACAAAAGCGTCACCAAAAAACTCTCCTTAACAATGGATTGAGAATGCGGAACTTCCTTTTTCTTATTTTATTTTAAGTTTTATTTATTTAGATTTTAAGGTGTTAGCTTTAAGTTTTATTTCACAATAGAGTAAGGTTTTTATAATTTTTAAGTTAAATTTAAGTGAATTTTACATTAATTTAAATTATAAAGCAAATTGCAAAATGAGAATGATTGAAAAATTAGGAAGTGCTCACAAGGAAGCAAATTCGAGGTGAAGTTGGTTGCGGTCCACCAGCTGATCACATTCAACAACCTAGTATTAGGCGTTTTTCTTTTTTTGTTCAGAGCAGAGCCTGAACTGTCAAACAAAAAATTGTGTTTCTTTTTTACCTCTGAACGTTCAGAGCTTCAAATTTGTGTTTCTTTTTTAGTTCTGAACGTGTTCTGAGCTTGTTCAGAGCGCGCTCTATGAGCTCAGAATAAAATAACTGAGCAGACCGAGTTGAATGCTGAACACAAGCATTTGATAGGTGAAATTGCAAAAAAAGTGACAGTTTAGTGTTCAGGTGTGTTTCAAAAATAATTCTGAGCGCTCAGAACCAGAACATGCTTTGTTCAGAGGATGTTCAGAGCATGCTCGATATGCTCGGACTCTGTTCAGAACTCTTTTCTGAGCTAAAAAAGAAAAACGCCTATTATGAATAATACTGGGTTTCAGGTGCGCTCAGATGGTGGAACTGGCAAACACAACCTTTAAGGACTACTGTGCATGCGTATTGCTAATGTTGGCCCTCCGCGCAGACTCCTTGCAACGCGGAGTTGCGCGGAAAGGCACAACAGGTTGCAATACGCATGAACATTCTGCCCCCCCCCAATTGGTGATATGCGCCAAAGCCAAAATAGAAAAAGAGAAAATTTAATTATTAAGTTTAATGTTATAAAAAATAAGTTCAAAAATTTGAATTAAAAAAAAATTTAAGTTGGAAAATAAGAAAAAAGCTAAGTCTAAAGCTCTAAAATAATTGAATGGCATATAATGTAATTAATTTAAGTAAAGGTAAATGAGTTATTTCAATGGCAAAAGACATAGTTTGACGATTGGACGATTGATTTCGCCGTTTTGGGTTCTCAACGTTGCAACTCTCACTCTACCGTCAGCGCCGGGGTGAACATTGACAACACGCCCTAAACGCCATTCTGTAGCGGGAAGATTTTCATTTTTAATAACGACCAAGTCATTTATTTTGATATTCTCTTGGGGCGATTGCCATTTTTGACGTTGATGAAGTTCTTTCAGATATTCATCTTTCCAGCGACGGCAGAATTGCTGTTGTAGGCATCGGACCTTTTCCCACCGATTAATGAGTGACAAATTAGCATCGACCAAATTAGGTTCAGGAAATGTTAATAGAGGCCCTCCGCGTAAAAAATGCCCGGGCGTTAATGCCGATAAATCAGAGGGATTATTAGACATCGAGGAAATTGGTCGAGAGTTTAAGCACGCTTCGATGCGAGCTAATAATGTAGAAAATTCTTCAAAGGTGAATTTTGAACTGGCCCCCAGTTTTCGCAAATGATTTTTAAAGCTTTTGACACCGGCCTCCCAAAGGCCACCCATATGAGGTGCACCGGGAGGAATAAAATTCCATTTGATTCCTTGTACGCCATACGTGGCACTAGTTTTTTGAGGAATGAAAGTGACAAGTTTTTTGAAATCCTTTTTCAAAATAGCTTCAACTCCTACAAAGTTGGTACCGTTGTCTGAAAATACTTCTTTGGGCAAACCTCGCCTTGCCGTAAATCTGGCGAAGGCGGCCAGAAACGCTTCCGAAGAGAGATCGCTAACAGCTTCAAGATGAATCGCTTTGGTGGAGAAACAGACAAACACACAGACGTATCCCTTGCTCATACGACAATTTTTTGCGCTGAAGCTCTTGATTACGAATGGACCTGCGAAATCGATACCTGTACAAGTGAAAGGTGGAGAGAACGTGCATCTTTCTGGTGGCAATGCAGCCATAAGTTGCTTGCTTAATATTTTTTTAAAAATGGTGCAGTTCTTACACTGACGAATACATGATTTAATGAGGTGTTTGAGCTTCGGAATCCAAAAAGATTGACGAACGAGTCTAAGCATCAAGGAGTTGCCACCATGTAACGAGATTTCATGAATAAATTGCGTGAGGAGGTGAGAAAATCTAAAGTGATAAGGCAAGAGAATAGGGTGCCGTTCATTAAATGATAAATCTGATTGAGATAGCCGACCGTTAACTCGCAAGAAGGGATTGAAAGAGAGAATCGTACTTTTAGAGTGGATAGGCTTACCTTCAATAAGACGAGTATATTCTGGAGGATAATAAGTCTTTTGAGACAAGAGTATTAAGCGATTTTGCGCAGATCAAGTGAGAGGTGATAGTTCCATTAGATTGTTGTGTGCGTATATATAACGCGGTGGCATATGCTTTTTCAGAGGAGTCGCAGAATCCGTGAAATTGGACTTCTGACGAGGGGGAATATTCTACCCAGCGAGGTATTTCAATATGTTCAATATCAGATAACGAATCAGCAAAGTTTTTCCAAGTTTTGAAACTATCAGCTTTTAGGGATTCGTCCCAGCTAGTGTGTTCTGCCCAAATGGTTTGCCTGAGCATTTTTGCAACTATTACGACGGGAGCCAGCCAGCCTGCTGGGTCCAATATCTTTGCAATTTGCGAAAATACTTCACGCTTAGTGGGACTATCGGATAAAATAATTCTCTGAGTAGAAAAGTAAAAATTGTCATTTTTGGCATTCCACCGTATCCCTAAAGTTTTCGTATTGCTATCTACGCCGAGCTTCAAAAAATTTTCGTTTAAAATATGCTCACGAGGCAAATGGTCGAGCAATCGAGGAGAGTTTGAGGTCCACTTCCGAAGTGGAAACCCCGCTAAATCAAGAAGCTTGATGAGTTCCGATTGAGCTTGTAATGCTGAGTGGATATTATGAGCACCAGACAAGACATCATCGACGTAAAATTCGGATTGTAGAATCTTTGATGCTAGCGGGAATGCGGTTTTTCCAATATGTGCCAATTCAATGGAATGAAGGAGCACAATTAACACCAAAGGTGACTGTTAGAAGTTCAAAATCTTCAACTTCTAAGTGGGGAGATGTACGAAAAAGAATTCTTTGAAATGGAGTGTCTCGTTGGTCAATCAAGATTTGACGGTACATTTTCTCTATGTCCGCATTAAACACAAATTTGTAAAATCTCCAACGAATAATTAAGGAGGAAAGATCTTGTTGTAAAGTTGGCCCAGGGAAAAGTAAATCATTAAGGCTGACCCCTGTCGAGGAGGCATTGGAAGCATTGAAAACGACGCGTACCTTTGTTGAAGTGCTTTCTGGTTTTATTACCGCATGATGCGGAAGATAAAATGACTTTACTTGATCGTTTTCAACGTTTTCCAATGGAGTAACCTTTCGCATTTGATTAAGAGAAAGGTACTCAGAAATAACTTTCGAATACTGGGCTTTCAATTCTACTTTTGACACTAAAGAATTTTCTGTTCTTGTAAATTGTTTAAGTGCGATGAACCTAGAGTAGCCAAGACGGTTTTTTGAGGGGTTTGGTTTAAATGGAAGACGCACCACGAACCTATCATCAGGACGTCTAAAAGTGGTTCTTTTATAAAACTGTTCACAGTAGCAATCATCCTTTGATCGGATGGCGGTGGAGGGCAATTCTTCTAATTCCCAAAATTTTCGGACTTGAGTATCCAAATTATTAAAAACACTATCGGATGAAATAGTAGTATTAAACGACTGAACAAAATCTGGGACTGGTCCCGACAAAATCCGTCCAAAAATAGTGTTTTGGGCTACTAGTGAGTTAGAGATCATTTTTAAACTGTTACGTATGATATAAGGATAGAGGTCAGCACCTATAAAAAGATCTACCTGAGACGATTTGTTAAAAGAGGGATCAGCTAATTTGAGGCCAACAAAAAAGTTGGGATCGATTATAGAGAAGGTAGAACTAGGTAAATTGTTCGTGAGGGTTTTAAGCACCATGGCTTGAGCTGATAAAGATATTTGAGGGGTTTCAAGAGTCGTGAGTGAAAAAGAGCAAAGTTTTTTAGAAGTGACTGAGTGGTTTCCGCTGATCCCAGAAACATTAGTATTTCTCATCACGAATGGGAGATTTAGCCTTTTTTGAACAGATTCCGAAATAAAGGAAATTTCGGAGCCTGGGTCAACTAGTGCTCTTATGACATGATCTGTCTCCGTTCCTACTGTACCGACTAGAGCAGTAGCCAAAAGAATTCTTCTTTGAGAAGTAACCGTGTAAGTTTGATGAGAAACCTGAGACACGAATGGCTGCGAAGAAGTAGACAATGGATAATTTTGCGAAGGCGAAAGAGTGGACTGTACATTATTGTTTTGTTGTGTAGCAGAAGAATTGGAAGCTAACGGTGGAGAGGGAGTGGACTGTAATTTATTGTTTTGTTGTACAGCTGAGAGATTGGTTCCTAAATGAAGAAGTGTGTGATGGTGTTTTTTGCAATAGCTACATGAGTGTTTACTAGAGCAAGTGGACTTCTGATGACTTGTGCCCAAGCAGTTATTACACATTTTGATATTGCGTACCGCTTCGATTCTGGAAGAGATGGGCATAGCTGAAAATTTAGGACATTCGTAAATAGAATGTTTTGAAGATCAAATTTTACATCCAGATCCTCCCGCCTTTGCAAGAAACGTTTTGAGTTACTGTCGGTTTTGAGGATGTAGTGTCTAAAATGGACTCTAAAGTTTGGAAACGCGCACTGAGAAATTTGTCCAGCTGTTTCCATGTCGGCACTTTAGTGGGATCGTCTAAGGATTGTTCCCAAAGGGCAAGTGTGGTCTTGGGCAATTTGTTACAGCAGGCAAAAACCAAAATTGGATCCCAATCCGCGGTGACAATGTCATGAGCTTTAAGTACTGTTAATGAATCATTTATCTTGCTTTGAAGTGTTCGTATGGTCTTGGAGGATTCTTCATGTGCCGTGGGCAAGCTAAAGCGGTTTTCGACTTGATTATTTACGAGAATACGGGTGTTTTCATACGCAGCACACAACGCTTCCCAGGCAAGGGAAAAACTAGCGTTAGTCAATGGAAATTGATTGACAATTCTCGACGCATCACCTCGGGTTTTGCTACGGAGGTGAAAAAGTTTTTCGACTTCGCCTAGCTTGGGATGTCGTACATACACCGCCTCGAACAAATCTCGAAATGTCGGCCAAGAGAGGTAATCTCCATGAAATAAGTCCGTGTCGCAAGGTGGGAGCTGAATGCAGTGAGAAGAAGCGGTTTTCTGAGAGGAATCATTCAGTTCTGGTAAAGGCTTTCTAACCGAAGGAGAACTAGGTTTCAATTTTTGTTGTAGCTCTAAAAACAGAGCTAAGTAACTCACATATGTCTCATTACTATTTCTGAACTTGGGCTCGATAACATCCATATCTAAGGGCTCTTCTGCTTCTCCCTCATCATTTTGAGAAGGTTGCCACCGGGCACAATCAGCATATGTATTTTTGACTTCTTGCCATAAATTTTTTAACTCAATTTTTCTTGCTTCTAAGGTCATATGCGTGTGGCTCCGCTCCGGGACTTCCATGAATGAAATCGTCTAAGACCGACATGACTGAGCAGGTGTCCAAAACAAACTATGCAGGTGCAAGGATGGAGACGAGAACGAGGTGATTCAGGGAAGAATCTCGAGGAACGAAGTCAAAATTGAGAAAATTTTAAAGAACTTCCGAGATTCAGAGAAGAATCTCGAAAAACTAAGTCAAAATTGAGAAAAAGTTTAAGAACTTCCAAGATTCAGAGAAGAATCTCGAAAAGCGAAGTTAAAACTGAGAAAAAATTTAAGAAATTCCGAGATTCAGAGAAGAATCTCGAAAAGCGACGTCAAAATTGAGAAAAACTTTAAGAACTTCCGAGAGTCAGAGAAGAATCTCAAAGAGCGAAGTTACAACTGAGAAAAAATTAAGAAAAGCGACGTCAAAATTGAGTAACACTTTAAGAACTTCTAAGATTCAGAGAAGAATCTCGAAAAGCGAAGTTAAAACTGAGAAAAAATTTAAGAGATTCCGAGATTCAGAGAAGAATCTCGAACAACTAAGTCAAAATTGAGAAAAACCTTCAAGAAATTCCGAGAAGAATCTCGAAAAACGAAGTAAAAATTGACAAAAATTTAAAAAATTCAGAGATTCAGAGAAGAATCTCGAAAAGCGACGTCAAAATTGAGAAAAACTTTAAAAACTTCCGAGATTCAGAGAAGAATCTCAAAAAGCGAAGTTAAAGTTGAGACAAAATTTAAGAAATTCCGAGATTCAGAGAAGAATCTCGAACAACTAAGTCAAAATTGAGAAAAAAATTCAAGAAATTCCGAGATTCAGAGAAGAATCTCGAAAAACGAAGTAAAAATTGAGAAAAATTTAAGAAATTCCGAGATTCAGAGAAGAATCTCGAAAAGCGACGTCAAAATTGAGAAAAACTTTAAAAAATTCCGAGATTCAGAGAAGAATCTCAAAAAGCGAAGTTAAAACTGAGAAAAAATTTAAGAAGTTCCGAGATTCAGAGAAGAATATCGAAAAACTAAGTCAAAATTGAGAAAAACTTCCGAGATTCAGAGAAGAATCTCAAAAAGCGAAGTTAAAATTGAGAAAAAATCTTTTTGAGACTCGAGAAGAAGAAAATGACAATTCAGTTGAGAACGAGATTGAGAAAAAAAAACTATCAATGAAAATGTTTCTATTGCAATGATGATGCAGTTTTGTTTGAGAAAAAATTAGCTTGAGCAAAAAAAATCTATTGTTTAAGTTACAAAAAACTTGAAATATGATATAGATAAATAACTGTATTCATCAGCAGTTAACAATAGAACTGTTTAAAAATATAAAAAGATCACCGTTTGAATCACGCGTTATGTTAACAGTTAACTTAGGAACTGTTATAAAAGCAAAATCTATAACCGTATGAACCGCTTGCGATGTGAAAACGGTAAATGAAAAAAATCAAAAAACTTTACCTAGTTTCAGCAGTTACTGCTATTTTTTGGAATCACGAATATCCAAATAACTTTCATATGGAAAGAAAATGATTCCAAAGAATCTTTGAAATGAAACGAAAATGGCACAAAAAATCGCAACGAGAAATCAAGCTAATTGACTTGTTAAACGCGAGCAATAAGCTTTTATGAGAAAGAAAGAGAAAAAGCGCATCATGTGTTTTATATAAAAAAATATGATATATATATATGTAGGTATACATAAAAAATTGCCAATCAATTATTAAAAAACCTTAGACTCACCTGTACATCAGTTTTTATAACAAAATTTATGATGGTATCAATGATGATGCTGCTGCTGATGATGATGACTCTGATGATTATTGTCCTGATTTCTTCTCCTCCTTCTTTTCCTCCTGCGCCAATCGAAGCAATGGCGCAGCTACGCCAATCGAAGCAATGGCGGTAATAATTCAATTATGTTTATATATGCTTAGCAAGCAATATATATTCCGTCTGGAAGGCGTTGGCGATGCAACCACTTTCGCATATAATCGTTGCGGAAAGTGTTGCAACCTGGAGCATTGACGAGGAACACCTTTTTACGTGATGCTCTCGTCAGCGTGTTGATTCTCAGCAACTGGCACAGCGGCGGGCAGTGACGACGTCTTACGCTCGTACGGTGAATGTAGGAAATCACGTCGGCAAATTGTGTGGAGAGCAATCGTCGGCCAGGAACAAAAAGTAGATGTGGTGACACAACATCTTGGAGGCTGGATGCAAGGCAGATCCGTGCCCGATGGACAAAATGTTCGGCACAGGTATGGCCAAAGGAACTGTGGCCACTAAAATCCAGACGCGGCAGCACAAAAGTGTCACCAAAAAATTCTCCTTAACAATGGATTGAGAATGCGGAACTTTCTTCTTTTTATTTTATTTTAAGTTTTATTTATTTAGATTTTTAGGTGTTAGGTTTAAGTTTTATTTCACAATAGAGTAAGGTTTTTATAATTTTTAAGTTAAATTTAAGTGAATTTTAAATTAATTTAAATTATAAAGCAAAGAAAGGAAAAACTTGCCGAAAGGGCCAAATTGCAAAATGAGAATGATTGAAAAATTAGGAAGTGCTCACAAGGAAGCAAATTCGAGTTGAAGTTGGTTGCGGTCCACCAGCTGATCACATTCAACAACCTAGTATTATGAATAATACTGGGTTTCAGGTGCGCTCAGATGGTGGAACTGGCAAACACAACCTTTAAGGACTACTGTGCATGCGTATTGCTAATGTTGGCCCTCCGCGCAGACTCCTTGCAACTCGGAGTTGCGCGGAAAGGCACAACAGGTTGCAATACGCATGAACATTCTGCCCCCCCCCCCTTGGCGATATGCGCCAAAGCCAAAATAGAAAAAGAGAAAATTTAATTATTAAGTTTAATGTTATAAAAAATGAGTTCAAAAATTTGAATTAAAAAAAAATTTAAGTTGGAAAATAAGAAAAAAGCTAAGTCTAAAGCTCTAAAATAATTGAATGGCATATAATGTAATTAATTTAAGTAAAGGTAAATGAGTTATTTCAATGGCAAAAGACATAGTTTGACGATTGGACGATTGATTTCGCCGTTTTGGGTTCTCAACGTTGCAACTCTTACTCTACCGTCAGCGCCGGGATGAACATTGACAACACGCCCTAAACGCCATTCTGTAGCGGGAAGATTTTCATTTTTAATAACGACCAAGTCATTTATTTTGATATTCTCTTGGGGCGATTGCCATTTTTGACGTTGATGAAGTTCTTTCAGATATTCATCTTTCCAGCGACGGCAGAATTGCTGCTGTAGGCATCGGACCTTTTCCCACCGATTAATGAGTGACAAATTAGCATCGACCAAATTAGGTTCAGGAAATGTTAATAGAGGTAAAAAATGCCCGGGCGTTAATGCCGATAAATCAGAGGGATTATTAGACATCGAGGAAATTGGTCGAGAGTTTAAGCACGCTTCGATGCGAGCTAATACTGTAGAAAATTCTTCAAAGCCGAATTTTGAACTGGCCCCCAGTTTTCGCAAATGATTTTTAAAGCTTTTGACACCGGCCTCCCAAAGGCCACCCATATGAGGTGCACCGGGAGGAATAAAATTCCATTTGATTCCTTGTACGCCATACGTGGCACTAGTTTTTTGAGGAATGAAAGTGACAAGTTTTTTGAAATCCTTTTTCAAAATAGCTTCAGCTCCTACAAAGTTGGTATCGTTGTCTGAAAATACTTCTTTGGGCAAACCTCGCCTTGCCGTAAATCTGGCAAAGGCGGCCAGAAACGCTTCCGAAGAGAGATCGCTAACAGCTTCAAGATGAATCGCTTTGGTGGAGAAACAGACAAACACACAGACGTATCCCTTGCTCATACGACAATTTTTTGCGCTGAAGCTCTTGATTACGAATGGACCTGCGAAATCGATACCTGTACAAGTGAAAGGTGGAGAGAACGTGCATCTTTCTGGTGGCAATGCAGCCATAAGTTGCTTGCTTAATATTTTTTTAAAAAGGGTGGAGTTCTTACACTGACGAATACATGATTTAATGAGGTTTTTGAGCTTCGGAATCCAAAAAGATTGACGAACGAGTCTAAGCATCAAGGATTTGCCACCATGTAACGAGATTTCATGAATAAATTGCGTGAGGAGGTGAGAAAATCTAGAGTGATAAGGCAAGAGAATAGGGTGCCGTTCATTAAATGATAAATCTGATTTAGATAGCCGACCGTTAACTCGTATAAGGTCATTTAAGTCCAAGAAGGGGTTGAAAGAGAGAATCGTGCTTTTAGAGTGGATATGTTTACCTTCACTAAGACGAGTATATTCTGGAGGATAATAAGTCTTTTGAGACAAGAGTATTAAGCGATTTTTTACGAACTCCATTTCTGAGTGCGTAATGTTAGGGGAGGAGTACTGATGATTTTGTCTCTTCGAAATTCTAAAATAGAATCGAAAAATATAGCAAATCACTCGCAAAGCGCGGGGTAAAGATGAAAAACGATCGAGAATATCTTCTGATTTATTCTGAACTACCAAGGAGACGACAGACTTTTGTTTCAGATCTTCCACACAAGGGATGATTGGTTGTGTTTGAGGCCAGTTCGAAACTGGTTCGCAAAGCCTTGAGGGGCAATTCCACCAAAACGTGTTCAGCCTCAACTCGGATGGCATCAAACCACGAGTGGCCAAATCTGCTGGATTGTCAGCTGACTTGACATGCTTCCACGGAACGTTACCGACGTTGTCTAAGATTTCGCTTGTACGATTGGCAACAAATGTTTTCCATACGCATGACGGTTTTTTGAGCCAAGCCATGACGATGGAAGAGTCAGTCCATAAAAAGGTTTGATACGAATGTACTGGGAAATTTGAAATATAAATCTTTATCATTTTTGAGAGCAGAAGTGCCCCACACAACTCAAGGCGTGGTAAAGACACAGATTTGATGGGAGCAACTTTTGATTTTGCGCAGATCAAGTGAGAGGTGATAGTTCCATTAGATTGTTGTGTGCGTATATATAACGCGGTGGCATATGCTTTTTCAGAGGAGTCACAGAATCCGTGAAATTGGACTTCTGACGAGGGGGAATATTCTACCCAGCGAGGTATTTCAATATGTTCAATATCAGATAACGAATCAGCAAAGTTTTTCCAAGTTTTGAAACTATCAGCTTTTAGGGATTCGTCCCAGCTAGTGTGTTCTGCCCAAATGGTTTGCATGAGCATTTTTGCAACTATTACGACGGGAGCCAGCCAGCCTGCTGGGTCAAATATCTTTGCAATTTGCGAAAATACTTCACGCTTAGTGGGACTATCGGATAAAATAATTCTCTGAGTAGAAAAGTAAAAATTGTCATTTTTGGCATTCCACCGTATCCCTCAAGTTTTCGTATTGCTATCTACGCCGAGCTTCAAAAAATGTTCGTTTAAAATATGCTCACGAGGCAAATGGTCGAGCAATCGAGGAGAGTTTGAGGTCCACTTCCGAAGTGGAAACCCCGCTAAATCAAGAAGCTTGATGAGTTCCGATTGAGCTTGTAATGCTGAGTGGATATTATGAGCACCAGACAAGACATCATCGACGTAAAATTCGGATTGTAGAATCTTTGATGCTAGCGGGAATGCGGTTTTTCCGATATGTGCCAATTCAATGGAATGAAGGAGCACAATTAACACCAAAGGTGACTGTTAGAAGTTCAAAATCTTCAACTTCTAAGTGGGGAGATGTACGAAAAAGAATTCTTTGAAATGGAGTGTCTCGTGGGTCAATGAAGATTTGACGGTACATTTTCTCTATGTCCGCATTAAACACAAATTTGTAAAATCTCCAACGAATAATTAAGGAGGAAAGATCTTGTTGTAAAGTTGGCCCAGGGAAAAGTAAATCATTAAGGCTGACCCCTGTGGAGGAGCCATTGGAAGCATTGAAAACGACGCGTACCTTTGTTGAAGTGCTTTCTGGTTTTATTACCGTATGATGCGGAAGATAAAATGACTTTACTTGATCGTTTTCAACGTTTTCCAATGGAGTAACCTTTCGCATTTGATTAAGAGAAAGGTACTCAGAAATAACTTTCGAATACTGGGCTTTCAATTCTACTTTTGACACAAAAGATTTTTCTGTTCTTGTAAATTGTTTAAGTGCGATGAACCTAGAGTAGCCAAGATGGTTTTTTGAGGGGTTTGGTTTAAATGGAAGACGCACCACGAACCTATCATCAGGACGTCTAAAAGTGTTTTTTTTTATAAAACTGTTCACAGTAGCAATCATCCTTTGATCGGATGGCGGTGGAGGGCAATTCCTCTAATTCCCAAAATTTTCGGACTTGAGTATCCAAATTATTAAAAACACTATCGGATGAAATAGTAGTATTAAACGACTGAACAAAATCTGGGACTGGTCCCGACAAAATCCGTCCAAAAATAGTGTTTTGGGCTACTAGTGAGTTAGAGATCATTTTTAAACTGTTACGTATGATATAAGGATAGAGGTCAGCACCTATAAAAAGATCTACCTGAGACGATTTGTTAAAAGAGGGATCAGCTAATTTGAGGCCAACAAAAAGGTTGGGATCGATTATAGAGAAGGTAGAACTGGGTAAATTGTTCGTGAGGGTTTTAAGCACCATGGCTTGAGCTGATAAAGATATTTGAGGGGTTTCAAGAGTCGTGAGTGAAAAAGAGCAAAGTTTTTTAGAAGTGACTGAGTGGTTTCCGCTGATCCCAGAAACATTAGTATTTCTCATCACGAATGGGAGTTTTAGCCTTTTTTGAACAGATTCCGAAATAAAGGAAATTTCGGAGCCTGGGTCAACTAGTGCTCTTATGACATGTTCTGTCTCCGTTCCTACTATACCGACTAGAGCAGTAGCCAAAAGAATTCTTCTTTGAGAAGTAACCGTGTAAGTTTGATGAGAAACCTGAGACACGAATGGCTGCGAAGAAGCAGACAATAGATAATTTTGCGAAGGCGAAAGAGTGGACTGTACATTATTGTTTTGTTGTGTAGCAGAAGAATTGGAAGCTAACGGTGGAGAGGGAGTGGACTGTAATTTATTGTTTTGTTGTACAGCTGAGAGATTGGTTCCTAAATGAAGAAGTGTGTGATGGCGTTTTTTGCAATAGCTACATGAGTGTTTACTAGAGCAAGTGGACTTCTGATGACTTGTGCCCAAGCAGTTATTACACATTTTGATATTGCGTACCGCTTCGATTCTGGAAGAGATGGGCATAGCTGAAAATTTAGGACATTCGTAAATAGAATGTTTTGAAGAGCAAATTTTACATCCAGATCCTCCCGCCTTTGCAAGAAACGTATTGACTTTGTTAGGTTTAGAGGTTACGGTTTTTCGTGCAGAGTTTTGAGTTACTGTCGGTTTTGAGGATGTAGTGTCTAAAATGGACTCTAAAGTTTGGAAACGCGCACTGAGAAATTTGTCCAGCTGTTTCCATGTCGGCACTTTAGTGGGATCGTCTAAGGATTGTTCCCAAAGGGCAAGTGTGGTCTTGGGCAATTTGTTACAGCAGGCAAAAACCAAAATTGGATCCCAATCCGCGGTGACAATGTGATGAGCTTTAAGTACTGTTAATGAATCATTTATCTTGCTTTGAAGTGTTCGTATGGTCTTGGAGGACTCTTCATGTGCCGTGGGCAAGCTAAAGCGGTTTTCGACTTGATTATTTACGAGAATACGGGTGTTTTCATACGCAGCACACAACGCTTCCCAGGCAAGGGAAAAACTAGCGTTAGTCAATGGAAATTGATTGACAATTCTCGACGCATCACCTCGGGTTTTGCTACGGAGGTGAAAAAGTTTTTCGACTTCGCCTAGCTTGGGATGTCGTACATACACCGCTTCGAACAAATCTCGAAATGTCGGCCAAGAGAGGTAATCTCCATGAAATAAGTCCGTGTCGCAAGGTGGGAGCTGAATGCAGTGAGAAGAAGCGGTTTTCTGAGAGGAATCATTCAGTTCTGGTAAAGGCTTTCTAACCGAAGGAGAACTAGGTCACAATTTTTGTTGTAGCTCTAAAAACAGAGCTAAGCAACCCACATATGTCTCATTACTATTTCTGAACTTGGGCTCGATAACATCCATATCTAAGGGCTCTTCTGCTTCTCCCTCATCATTTTGAGAAGGTTGCCACCGGGCACAATCAGCATATGTATTTTTGACTTCTTGCCATAAATTTTTTAACTCAATTTTTCTTGCTTCTAAGGTCATATGCGTGTGGCTCCGCTCCGGGACTTCCTTGGCAGATGCGTGAAATCTCACGAGCAAATCCGCAGCATGAATGAAATCGTCTAAGACCGACATGACTGAGCAGGTGTCCAAAACAAACTATGCAGGTGCAAGGATGGAGACGAGAACGAGGTGATTCAGGGAAGAATCTCGAAGAGCGAAGTCAAAATTGAGAAAATTTTAAAGAACTTCCGAGATTCAGAGAAGAATCTCGAAAGGCGAAGTTAAAACTGAGAAAAAATTTAAGAAATTCCGAGATTCAGAGAAGAATCTCGAAAAACGAAGTAAAAATTGAGAAAAATTTAAGAAATTCCGAGATTCAGAGAAGTATCTCGAAAAGCGACGTCAAAATTGAGAAAAACTTTAAAAACTTCCGAGATTCAGAGAAGAATCTCAAAAAGCGAAGTTAAAACTGAGAAAAAATTTAAGAAATTCCGAGATTCAGAGAAGAATCTCGAAAAACTAAGTCAAAATTGAGAAAACGTTTAAGAACTTCCAAGATTCCGAGATGAATCTCGAAAAGCGACGTCAAAATTGAGAAAAACTTTAAGAACTTCCGAGAGTCAGAGAAGAATCTCAAAGAGCGAAGTTACAACTGAGAAAAAATTTAAGAAATTCCGAGATTCAGAGAAGAATCTCGAAAAGCGACGTCAAAATTGAGAAAAACTTTAAAAAACTTCCGAGATTCAGAGAAGAATCTCAAAAAGCGAAGTTAAAACTGAGAACAAATTTAAGAAATTCCGAGATTCAGAGAAGAATCTCGAAAAGCGACGTCAAAATTGAGAAAAACTTTAAGAACTTCCGAGAGTCAGAGAAGAATCTCAAAGAGCGAAGTTACAACTTAGAAAAAATTTAAGAAATTCCGAGATTCAAAGAAGAATCTCGAAAAGCGACGTCAAAATTGAGTAAAACTTTAAGAGCTTCCAAGATTCAGAGAAGAATCTCGAAAAGCGAAGTTAAAACTGAGAAAAAATTTAAGAGATTCCGAGATTCAGAGAAGATTCTCGAACAACTAAGTCAAATTTGAGAAAAAACTTCAAGAAATTCCGAGATTCAGAGAAGAATCTCGAAAAACGAAGTAAAAATTGACAAAAATTTAAGAAATTCCGAGACTCAGAGAAGAATCTCGAAAAGCGACGTCAAAATTGAGAAAAACTTTAAAAACTTCCGAGATTCAGAGAAGAATCTCAAAAAGCGAAGTTAAAATTGAGACAAAATTTAAGAAATTCCGAGATTCAGAGAAGAATCTCGAACAACTAAGTCAAAATTGAGAAAAAACTTCAAGAAATTCCGAGATTCAGAGAAGAATCTCGAAAAACGAAGTAAAAATTGAGAAAAATTTAAGAAATTCCGAGATTCAGAGAAGAATCTCGAAAAGCGACGTCAAAATTGAGAAAAACTTTAAAAACTTCCGAGATTCAGAGAAGAATCTCAAAAAGCGAAGTTAAAACTGAGAAAAAATTTAAGAAATTCCGAGATTCAGAGAAGAATATCGAAAAACTAAGTCAAAATTGAGAAAAACTTCCGAGATTCAGAGAAGAATCTCAAAAAGCGAAGTTAAAATTGAGAAAAAATCTTATTGAGACTCGAGAAGAAGAAAATGACAATTCAGTTGAGAACGAGATTGAGAAAAATCAACAATTTCCCGAGGAATTCGCTAGAAAAAAACTATCAATGAAAATGTTTCTATTGCAATGATGATGCAGTTTTAGTTTGAGAAACAATTAGCTTGAGCAAAAAAAATCTATTGTTTAAGAACCTGGGGACCAGTTACAAAAAACTTGAAATATGATATAGATAAATAACTGTATTCATCAGCAGTTAACAATAGAACTGTTTAAAAATATAAAAAGATCACCGTTTGAATCACGCGTTATGTTAACAGTTAACTTAGGAACTGTTATAAAAGCAAAATCTATAACCGTATGAACCGCTTGCGTTGTGAAAACGGTAAATGAAAAAAATCAAAAAAGTTTACCTAGTTTCAGCAGTTACTGCTATTTTTTGGAATCACGAATATCCAAATAACTTTCATATGGAAAGAAAATGATTCCAAAGAATCTTTGAAATGAAACGAAAATGGCACAACAAATCGCAACGAGAAATCAAGCTAATTGACTTGTTAAACGCGAGCAATAAGCTTTTATGAGAAAGAAAGAGAAAAAGCGCATCATATGTTTTATATAAAAAAATATGATATATATATATGTAGGTATACACAAAAAATTGCCAATCAATTATTAAAAAACCTTAGACTCACCTGTACATCAGTTTTTATAACAAAATTTATGATGTTATCAATGATGATGCTGCTGCTGATGATGATGACTCTGATGATTATTGTCCTGATTTCTTCTCCTCCTTCTTTTTCTCCTGCGCCAATCGAAGCAATGGCGCATCTACGCCAATCGAAGCAATGGCGGTAATAATTCAATTATGTTTATATATGCTTAGCAAGCAATATATATTCCGTCTGGAAGGCGTTGGCGATGCAACCACTTTCGCATATAATCGTTGCGGAAAGTGTTGCAACCTGGAGCATTGACGAGGAACACCTTTTTGCGTGATGCTCTCGTCAGCGTGTTGATTCTCAGCAACTGGCACAGCGGCGGGCAGTGACGACGTCTTACGCTCGTACGGTGAATGTAGGAATTCACGTCGGCAAATTGTGTGGAGAGCAATCGTCGGCCAGGAACAAAAAGTAGATGTGGTGACACAAAATCTTGGAGGCTGGATGCAAGGCAGATCCGTGCCCGATGGACCAAATGTTCGGCACAGGTATGGCCAAAGGAACTGTGGCCACCAAAATCCAGACGCGGCAGCACAAAAGCGTCACCAAAAAATTCTCTTTAACAATGGATTGAGAATGCGGAACTTCCTTCTTTTTATTTTATTTTAAGTTTTATTTATTTAGATTTTTAGGTGTAAGCTTTAAGTTTTATTTCACAATAGAGTAAGGTTTTTATAATTTTTAAGTTAAATTTAAGTGAATTTTAAATTAATTTAAATTATAAAGCAAAGAAAGGAAAAACTTGCCGAAAGGGCCAAATTGCAAAATGAGAATGATTGAAAAATTAGGAAGTGCTCACAAGGAAGCAAATTCGAGGTGAAGTTGGTTGCGGTCCACCAGCTGATCACATTCAACAACCTAGTATTATGAATAATACTGGGTTTCAGGTGCGCTCAGATGGTGGAACTGGCAAACACAACCTTTAAGGACTACTGTGCATGCGTATTGCTAATGTTGGCCCTCCGCGCAGACTCCTTGCAACGCGGAGTTGCGCGGAAAGGCACAACAGGTTGCAATACGCATGAACATTCTGCCCCCCCCCCCCCTTGGTGATATGCGCCAAAGCCAAAATAGAAAAAGAGAAAATTTAATTATTAAGTTTAATGTTATAAAAAATGAGTTCAAAAATTTGACTTAAAAAAAAATTTAAGTTGGAAAATAAGAAAAACGCTAAGTCTAAAGCTCTAAAATAATTGAATGGCATATAATGTAATTAATTTAAGTAAAGGTAAATGAGTTATTTCAATGGCAAAAGACATAGTTTGACGATTGGACGATTGATTTCGCCGTTTTGGGTTCTCAACGTTGCAACTCTCACTCTACCGTCAGCGCCGGGGTGAACATTGACAACACGCCCTAAACGCCATTCTGTAGCGGGAAGATTTTCATTTTTAATAACGACCAAGTCATTTATTTTGATATTCTCTTGGGGCGATTGCCATTTTTGACGTTGATGAAGTTCTTTCAGATATTCATCTTTCCAGCGACGGCAGAATTGCTGTTGTAGGCATCGGACCTTTTCCCACCGATTAATGAGTGACAAATTAGCATCGACCAAATTAGGTTCAGGAAATGTTAATAGAGGTAAAAAATGCCCGGGCGTTAATGCCGATAAATCAGAGGGATTATTAGACATCGAGGAAATTGGTCGAGAGTTTAAGCACGCTTCGATGCGAGCTAATACTGTAGAAAATTCTTCAAAGGCGAATTTTGAACTGGCCCCCAGTTTTCGCAAATGATTTTTAAAGCTTTTGACACCGGCCTCCCAAAGGCCACCCATATGAGGTGCACCGGGAGGAATAAAATTCCATTTGATTCCTTGTACGCCATACGTGGCACTAGTTTTTTGAGGAATGAAAGTGACAAGTTTTTTGAAATCCTTTTTCAAAATAGCTTCAGCTCCTACAAAGTTGGTACCGTTGTCTGAAAATACTTCTTTGGGCAAACCTCGCCTTGCCGTAAATCTGGCAAAGGCGGCCAGAAACGCTTCCGAAGAGAGATCGCTAACAGCTTCAAGATGAATCGCTTTGGTGGAGAAACAGACAAACACACAGACGTATCCCTTGCTCATACGACAATTTTTTGCGCTGAAGCTCTTGATTACGAATGGACCTGCGAAATCGATACCTGTACAAGTGAAAGGTGGAGAGAACGTGCATCTTTCTGGTGGCAATGCAGCCAACAGTTGCTTGCTTAATATTTTTTTAAAAAGGGTGAGGGTGATTTAATGAGGTTTTTGAGCTTCGGAATCCAAAAAGATTGACGAACGAGTCTAAGCATCAAGGAGTTGCCACCATGTAACGAGATTTCATGAATAAATTGCGCGAGGAGGTGAGAAAATCTAGAGTGATAAGGCAAGAGAATAGGGTGCCATTCATTAAATGATAAATCTGATTTAGATAGCCGACCGTTAACTCGTATAAGGTCATTTAAGTCCAAGAAGGGGTTGAAAGAGAGAATCGTGCTTTTAGAGTGGATATGTTTACCTTCACTAAGACGAGTATATTCTGGAGGATAATAAGTCTTTTGAGACAAGAGTATTAAGCGATTTTTTACGAACTCCATTTCTGAGTGCGTAATGTTAGGAGAGGAGTACTGATGATTTTGTCTCTTCGAAATTCTAAAATAGAATCGAAAAATATAGCAAATCACTCGCAAAGCGCGGGGTAAAGATGAAAAACGATCGAGAATATCTTCTGATTTATTCTGAACTACCAAGGAGACGACAGACTTTTGTTTCAGATCTTCCACACAAGGGATGATTGGTTGTGTTTGAGGCCAGTTCGAAACTGGTTCGCAAAGCCTTGAGGGGCAATTCCACCAAAACGTGTTCAGCCTCAACTCGGATGGCATCAAACCACGAGTGGCCAAATCTGCTGGATTGTCAGCTGACTTGACATGCTTGCACGGAACGTTACCGACGTTGTCTAAGATTTCGCTTGTACGATTGGCAACAAATGTTTTCCATACGCATGACGGTTTTTTGAGCCAAGCCATGACGATGGAAGAGTCAGTCCATAAAAAGGTTTGATACGAATGTACTGGGAAATTTGAAATATAAATCTTTATCATTTTTGAGAGCAGGAGTGCCCCACACAACTCAAGGCGTGGTAAAGACACAGATTTGATGGAAGCAACTTTTGATTTTGCGCAGATCAAGTGAGAGGTGATAGTTCCATTAGATTGTTGTGTGCGTATATATAACGCGGTGGCATATGCTTTTTCAGAGGAGTCACAGAATCCGTGAAATTGGACTTCTGACGAGGGGGAATATTCTACCCAGCGAGGTATTTCAATATGTTCAATATCAGATAACGAATTAGCAAAGTTTTTCCAAGTTTTGAAACTATCAGCTCTTAGGTATTCGTCCCAGCTAGTGTGTTGTGCCCAAATGGTTTGCATGAGCATTTTTGCAACTATTACGACGGGAGCCAGCCAGCCTGCTGGGTCAAATATCTTTGCAATTTGCGAAAATACTTCACGCTTAGTGGGACTATTGGATAAAATAATTCTCTGAGTAGAAAAGTAAAAATTGTCATTTTTGGCATTCCACCGTATCCCTAAAGTTTTCGTATTGCTATCTACGCCGAGCTTCAAAAATGTTCGTTTAAAATATGCTCACGAGGCAAATGGTCGAGCAATCGAGGAGAGTTTGAGGTCCACTTCCGAAGTGGAAACCCCGCTTAATCAAGAAGCTTGATGAGTTCCGATTGAGCTTGTAATGCTGAGTGGATATTATGAGCACCAGACAAGACATCATCGACGTAAAATTCGGATTGTAGAATCTTTGATGCTAGCGGGAATGCGGTTTTTCCAATATGTGCCAATTCAATGGAATGAAGGAGCATAATTAACACCAAAGGTGACTGTTAGAAGTTCAAAATCTTCAACTTCTAAGTGGGGAGATGTACGAAAAAGAATTCTTTGAAATGGAGTGTCCCGTGGGTCAATCAAGATTTGACGGTACATTTTCTCTATGTCCACATTAAACACAAATTTGTAAAATCTCCAACGAATAATTAAGGAGGAAAGATCTTGTTGTAAAGTTGGCCCAGGGAAAAGTAAATCATTAAGGCTGACCCCTGTCGAGGAGGCATTGGAAGCATTGAAAACGACGCGTACCTTTGTTGAAGTGCTTTCTGGTTTAATTACCGCATGATGCGGAAGATAAAATGACTTTACTTGATCGTTTTCAACGTTTTCCAATGGAGTAACCTTTCGCATTTGATTAAGAGAAAGGTACTCAGAAATAACTTTCGAATACTGGGCTTTCAATTCTACTTTTGACACTAAAGATTTTTCTGTTCTTGTAAATTGTTTAAGTGCGATGAACCTAGAGTAGCCAAGACGGTTTTTTTTAGGGGTTTGGTTTAAATGGAAGACGCACCACGAACATATCATCAGGACGTCTAAAAGTGTTTTTTTTATAAAACTGTTCACAGTAGCAATCATCCTTTGATCGGATGGCGGTGGAGGGCAATTCCTCTAATTCCCAAAATGTTCGGACTTGAGTATCCAAGTTATTAAAAACACTATCGGATGAAATAGTAGTATTAAACGACTGAACAAAATCTGGGACTGTTACGTATGATATAAGGATAGAGGTCAGCACCTATAAAAAGATCTACCTGAGACGATTTGTTAAAAGAGGGATCAGCTAATTTGAGGCCAACAAAAAGGTTGGGATCGATTATAGAGAAGGTAGAACTAGGTAAATTGTTCGTGAGGGTTTTAAGCACCATGGCTTGAGCTGATAAAGATATTTGAGGGGTTTCAAGAGTCGTGAGTGAAAAAGAGCAAAGTTTTTTAGAAGTGACTGAGTGGTTTCCGCTGATCCCAGAAACATTAGTATTTCTCATCACGAACGGGAGATTTAGCCTTTTTGGAACAGATTCCGAAATAAAGGAAATTTCGGAGCCTGGGTCAACTAGTGCTCTTATGCATGTTCTGTCTCCGTTCCTACTATACCGACTAGAGCAGTAGCCAAAAGAATTCTTCTTTGAGAAGTAACCGTGTAAGTTTGATGAGAAACCTGAGACACGAATGGCTGCGAAGAAGCAGACAATAGATAATTTTGCGAAGGCGAAAGAGTGGACTGTACATTATTGTTTTGTTGTGTAGCAGAAGAATTGGAAGCTAACGGTGGAGAGGGAGTGGACTGTAATTTATTGTTTTGTTGTACAGCTGAGAGATTGGTTCTTAAATGAAGAAGTGTGTGATGGCGTTTTTTGCAATAGCTACATGAGTGTTAACTAGAGCAAGTGGACTTCTGATGACTTGTGCCCAAGCAGTTATTACACATTTTGATATTGCGTACCGCTTCGATTCTGGAAGAGATGGGCATAGCTGAAAATTTAGGACATTCGTAAATAGAATGTTTTGAAGAGCAAATTTTACATCCAGATCCTCCCGCCTTTGCAAGAAACGTATTGACTTTGTTAGGTTTAGAGGTTACGGTTTTTCGTGCAGAGTTTTGAGTTACTGTCGGTTTTGAGGATGTAGTGTCTAAAATGGACTCTAAAGTTTGGAAACGCGCACTGAGAAATTTGTCCAGCTGTTTCCATGTCGGCACTTTAGTGGGATCGTCTAAGGATTGTTCCCAAAGGGCAAGTGTGGTCTTGGGCAATTTGTTACAGCAGGCAAAAACCAAAATTGGATCCCAATCCGCGGTGACAATGTGATGAGCTTTAAGTACTGTTAATGAATCATTTATCTTGCTTTGAAGTGTTCGTATGGTCTTGGAGGATTCTTCATGTGCCGTGGGCAAGCTAAAGCGGTTTTCGACTTGATTATTTACGAGAATACGGGTGTTTTCATACGCAGCACACAACGCTTCCCAGGCAAGGGAAAAACTAGCGTTAGTCAATGGAAATTGATTGACAATTCTCGACGCATCACCTCGGGTTTTGCTACGGAGGTGAAAAAGCTTTTCGACTTCGCCTAGCTTGGGATGTCGTACATGCACCGCCTCGAACAAATCTCGAAATGTCGGCCAAGAGAGGTAATCTCCATGAAATAAGTCCGTGTCGCAATGTGGGAGCTGAATGCAGTGAGAAGAAGCGGTTTTCTGAGAGGAATCATTCAGTTCTGGTAAAGGCTTTCTAACCGAAGGAGAACTAGGTTTCAATTTTTGTTGTAGCTCTAAAAACAGAGCTAAGCAACTCACATATGTCTCATTACTATTTCTGAACTTGGGCTCGATAACATCCATATCTAAGGGCTCTTCTGCTTCTCCCTCATCATTTTGAAAAGGTTGCCACCGGGCACAATCAGCATATATATTTTTGACTTCTCGCCATAAATTTTTTAACTCAATTTTTCTTGCTTCTAAGGTCATATGCGTGTGGCTCCGCTCCGGGACTTCCTTGGCAGATGCGTGAAATTTCACGAGCAAATCCGCAGCATGAATGAAATCGTCTAAGACCGACATGACTGAGCAGGTGTCCAAAACAAACTATGCAGGTGCAAGGATGGAGACGAGAACGAGGTGATTCAGGGAAGAATCTCGAAGAGCGAAGTCAAAATTGAGGAAATTTTAAAGAACTTCCGAGATTCAGCGAAGAATCTCGAAAGGCGAAGTTAAAACTGAGAAAAAATTTAAGAAATTCCGAGATTCAGAGAAGAATCTCGAAAAACGAAGTAAAAATTGAGAAAAATTTAAGAAATTCCGAGATTCAGAGAAGAATCTCGAAAAGCGACGTCAAAATTGAGAAAAACTTTAAAAACTTCCGAGATTCAGAGAAGAATCTCAAAAAGCGAAGTTAAAACTGAGAACAAAATTAAGAAATTCCGAGATTCAGAGAAGAATCTCGAAAAACTAAGTCAAAATTGAGAAAAAGTTTAAGAACTTCCAAGATTCAGAGAAGAATCTCGAAAAGCGAAGTTAAAACTGAGAAAAAATTTAAGAAATTCCGAGATTCAGAGAAGAATCTCGAAAAGCGACGTCAAAATTGAGAAAAACTTTAAGAACTTCCGAGATTCAGAGAAGAATCTCAAAGAGCGAAGTTACAACTGAGAAAAAATTTAAGAAATTCCGAGATTCAGAGAAGAATCTCGAATAGCGACGTCAAAATTGAGTAAAACTTTAAGAACTTCCAAGATTCAGAGACGAATCTCGAAAATCGAAGTTAAAACTGAGAAAAAATTTAAGAGATTCCGAGATTCAGAGAAGAATCTCGAACAACTAAGTCAAAATTGAGAAAAAACTTCAAGAAATTCCGAGATTCAGAGAAGAATCTCGAAAAACGAAGTAAAAATTGTCAAAAATTTAAGAAATTCCGAGATTCAGAGAAGAATCTCGAAAAGCGACGTCAAAATTGAGAAAAACTTTAAAAACTTCCGAGATTCAGAGAAGAATCTCAAAAAGCGAAGTTAAAACTGAGAAAAAATTTAAGAAATTCCGAGATTCAGAGAAGAATCTCGAAAAACTAAGTCAAAATTGAGAAAAAGTTTAAGAACTTCCAAGTTTCAGAGAAGAATCTCGAAAAGCGAAGTTAAAACTGAGAAAAAATTTAAGAAATTCCGAGATTCAGAGAAGAATCTCGAAAAGCGACGTCAAAATTGAGAAAAACTTTAAGAACTTCCGAGATTCAGAGAAGAATCTCAAAGAGCGAAGTTACAACTGAGAAAAAATTTAAGAAATTCCGAGATTCAGAGAAGAATCTCGAAAAGCGAAGTCAAAATTGAGTAAAACTTTAAGAACTTCCAAGATTCAGAGAAGAATCTAGAAGAGCGAAGTCAAAATTGAGAAAATTTTAAAGAACTTCCGAGATTCAGAGAAGAATCTCGAAAGGCGAAGTTAAAACTGAGAAAAAATTTAAGAAATTCCGAGATTCAGAGAAGAATCTCGAAAAGCGAAGTAAAAATTGAGAAAAATTTAAGAAATTCCGAGATTCAGAGAAGAATCTCGAAAAGCGACGTCAAAATTGAGAAAAACTTTAAAAACTTCCGAGATTCAGAGAAGAATCTCAAAAAGCGAAGTTAAAACTGAGAAAAAATTTAAGAAATTCCGAGATTCAGAGAAGAATCTCGAAAAGCGAAGTAAAAATTCAAAATTGAGAAAAACTTTAAGAACTTCCGAGATTCAGAGAAGAATCTCAAAGAGCGAAGTTACAACTGAGAAAAAATTTAAGAAATTTCGAGATTCAGAGAAGAATCTCGAAAAGCGACGTCAAAATTGAGTAAAACTTTAAGAACTTCCAAGATTCAGAGAAGAATCTCGAAAAGCGAAGTTAAAACTGAGAAAAAATTTAAGAGATTCCGAGATTCAGAGAAGAATCTCGAAAAACTAAGTCAAATTTGAGAAAAAACTTCAAGAAATTCCGAGATTCAGAGAAGAATCTCGAAAAACGAAGTAAAAATTGACAAAAATTTAAGAAATTCCGAGATTCAGAGAAGAATTTCGAAAAGCGACGTCAATATTGAGAAAAACTTTAAAAACTTCCGAGATTCAGAGAAGAATCTCAAAAAGCGAAGTTAAAATTGAGAAAAAATTTAAGAAATTCCAAGATTCAGAGAAGAATCTCGAACAACTAAGTCAAAATTGAAAAAAAACTTCAAGAAATTCCGAGATTTAGAGAAGAATCTCGAAAAACGAAGTAAAAATTGAGAAAAATTTAAGAAATTCCGAGATTCAGAGAAGAATCTCGAAAAGCGACGTCAAAATTGAGAAAAACTTTAAAAACTTCCGAGATTCAGAGAAGAATCTCAAAAGGCGAAGTTAAAACTGAGAAAAAATTTAAGAAATTCCGAGATTCAGAGAAGAATATCGAAAAACTAAGTCAAAATTGAGAAAAACTTCCGAGATTCAGAGAAGAATCTCAAAAAGCGAAGTTAAAATTGAGAAAAAATCTTATTGAGACTCGAGAAGAAGAAAATGACAATTCAGTTGAGAACGAGATTGAGAAAAATCAACAATTTCCCGAGGAATTCGCTAGAAAAAAAAAAAAAAAAAAACTATCAATGAAAATGTTTCTATTGCAATGATGATGCAGTTTTAGTTTGAGAAAAAATTACCTTGATTAACACCAAAGGTGACTGTTAGAAGTTCAAAATCTTCAACTTCTAAGTGGGGAGATGTACGAAAAAGAATTCTTTGAAATGGAGTGTCCCGTGGGTCAATCAAGATTTGACGGTACATTTTCTCTATGTCCACATTAAACACAAATTTGTAAAATCTCCAACGAATAATTAAGGAGGAAAGATCTTGTTGTAAAGTTGGCCCAGGGAAAAGTAAATCATTAAGGCTGACCCCTGTCGAGGAGGCATTGGAAGCATTGAAAACGACGCGTACCTTTGTTGAAGTGCTTTCTGGTTTTATTACCGCATGATGCAGAAGATAAAATGAGTTTACTTGATCGTTTTCAACGTTTTCCAATGGAGTAACCTTTCGCATTTGATTAAGAGAAAGGTACTCAGAAATAACTTTCGAATACTGGGCTTTCAATTCTACTTTTGACACTAAAGATTTTTCTGTTCTTGTAAATTGTTTAAGTGCGATGAACCTAGAGTAGCCAAGACGGTTTTTTTTAGGGGTTTGGTTTAAATGGAAGACGCACCACGAACATATCATCAGGACGTCTAAAAGTGTTTTTTTTATAAAACTGTTCACAGTAGCAATCATCATTTGATCGGATGGCGGTGGAGGGCAATTCCTCTAATTCCCAAAATTTTCGGACTTGAGTATCCAAGTTATTAAAAACACTATCGGATGAAATAGTAGTATTAAACGACTGAACAAAATCTGGGACTGTTACGTATGATATAAGGATAGAGGTCAGCACCTATAAAAAGATCTACCTGAGACGATTTGTTAAAAGAGGGATCAGCTAATTTGAGGCCAACAAAAAGGTTGGGATCGATTATAGAGAAGGTAGAACTAGGTAAATTGTTCGTGAGGGTTTTAAGCACCATGGCTTGAGCTGATAAAGATATTTGAGGGGTTTCAAGAGTCGTGAGTGAAAAAGAGCAAAGTTTTTTAGAAGTGACTGAGTGGTTTCCGCTGATCCCAGAAACATTAGTATTTCTCATCACGAATGGGAGATTTAGCCTTTTTGGAACAGATTCCGAAATAAAGGAAATTTCGGAGCCTGGGTCAACTAGTGCTCTTATGCATGTTCTGTCTCCGTTCCTACTATACCGACTAGAGCAGTAGCCAAAAGAATTCTTCTTTGAGAAGTAACCGTGTAAGTTTGATGAGAAACCTGAGACACGAATGGCTGCGAAGAAGCAGACAATAGATAATTTTGCGAAGGCGAAAGAGTGGACTGTACATTATTGTTTTGTTGTGTAGCAGAAGAATTGGAAGCTAACGGTGGAGAGGGAGTGGACTGTAATTTATTGTTTTGTTGTACAGCTGAGAGATTGGTTCTTAAATGAAGAAGTGTGTGATGGCGTTTTTTGCAATAGCTACATGAGTGTTAACTAGAGCAAGTGGACTTCTGATGACTTGTGCCCAAGCAGTTATTACACATTTTGATATTGCGTACCGCTTCGATTCTGGAAGAGATGGGCATAGCTGAAAATTTAGGACATTCGTAAATAGAATGTTTTGAAGAGCAAATTTTACATCCAGATCCTCCCGCCTTTGCAAGAAACGTATTGACTTTGTTAGGTTTAGAGGTTACGGTTTTTCGTGCAGAGTTTTGAGTTACTGTCGGTTTTGAGGATGAAGTGTCTAAAATGGACTCTAAAGTTTGGAAACGCGCACTGAGAAATTTGTCCAGCTGTTTCCATGTCGGCACTTTAGTGGGATCGTCTAAGGATTGTTCCCAAAGGGCAAGTGTGGTCTTGGGCAATTTGTTACAGCAGGCAAAAACCAAAATTGGATCCCAATCCGCGGTGACAATGTGATGAGCTTTAAGTACTGTTAATGAATCATTTATCTTGCTTTGAAGTGTTCGTATGGTCTTGGAGGATTCTTCATGTGCCGTGGGCAAGCTAAAGCGGTTTTCGACTTGATTATTTACGAGAATACGGGTGTTTTCATACGCAGCACACAACGCTTCCCAGGCAAGGGAAAAACTAGCGTTAGTCAATGGAAATTGATTGACAATTCTCGACGCATCACCTCGGGTTTTGCTACGGAGGTGAAAAAGCTTTTCGACTTCGCCTAGCTTGGGATGTCGTACATGCACCGCCTCGAACAAATCTCGAAATGTCGGCCAAGAGAGGTAATCTCCATGAAATAAGTCCGTGTCGCAATGTGGGAGCTGAATGCAGTGAGAAGAAGCGGTTTTCTGAGAGGAATCATTCAGTTCTGGTAAAGGCTTTCTAACCGAAGGAGAACTAGGTTTCAATTTTTGTTGTAGCTCTAAAAACAGAGCTAAGCAACTCACATATGTCTCATTACTATTTCTGAACTTGGGCTCGATAACATCCATATCTAAGGGCTCTTCTGCTTCTCCCTCATCATTTTGAAAAGGTTGCCACCGGGCACAATCAGCATATGTATTTTTGACTTCTCGCCATAAATTTTTTAACTCAATTTTTCTTGCTTCTAAGGTCATATGCGTGTGGCTCCGCTCCGGGACTTCCTTGGCAGATGCGTGAAATTTCACGAGCAAATCCGCAGCATGAATGAAATCGTCTAAGACCGACATGACTGAGCAGGTGTCCAAAACAAACTATGCAGGTGCAAGGATGGAGACGAGAACGAGGTGATTCAGGGAAGAATCTCGAAGAGCGAAGTCAAAATTGAGGAAATTTTAAAGAACTTCCGAGATTCAGAGAAGAATCTCGAAAGGCGAAGTTAAAACTGAGAAAAAATTTAAGAAATTCCGAGATTCAGAGAAGAATCTCGAAAAACGAAGTAAAAATTGAGAAAAATTTAAGAAATTCCGAGATTCAGAGAAGAATCTCGAAAAGCGACGTCAAAATTGAGAAAAACTTTAAAAACTTCCGAGATTCAGAGAAGAATCTCAAAAAGCGAAGTTAAAACTGAGAACAAAATTAAGAAATTCCGAGATTCAGAGAAGAATCTCGAAAAACTAAGTCAAAATTGAGAAAAAGTTTAAGAACTTCCAAGATTCAGAGAAGAATCTCGAAAAGCGAAGTTAAAACTGAGAAAAAATTTAAGAAATTCCGAGATTCAGAGAAGAATCTCGAAAAGCGACGTCAAAATTGAGAAAAACTTTAAGAACTTCCGAGATTCAGAGAAGAATCTCAAAGAGCGAAGTTACAACTGAGAAAAAATTTAAGAAATTCCGAGATTCAGAGAAGAATCTCGAATAGCGACGTCAAAATTGAGTAAAACTTTAAGAACTTCCAAGATTCAGAGACGAATCTCGAAAAGCGAAGTTAAAACTGAGAAAAAATTTAAGTGACTGAGTGGTTTCCGCTGATCCCAGAAACATTAGTATTTCTCATCACGAATGGGAGATTTAGACTTTTTGGAACAGATTCCGAAATAAAGGAAATTTCGGAGCCTGGGTCAACTAGTGCTCTTATGCATGTTCTGTCTCCGTTCCTACTATACCGACTAGAGCAGTAGCCAAAAGAATTCTTCTTTGAGAAGTAACCGTGTAAGTTTGATGAGAAACCTGAGACACGAATGGCTGCGAAGAAGCAGACAATAGATAATTTTGCGAAGGCGAAAGAGTGGACTGTACATTATTGTTTTGTTGTGTAGCAGAAGAATTGGAAGCTAACGGTGGAGAGGGAGTGAACTGTAATTTATTGTTTTGTTGTACAGCTGAGAGATTGGTTCTTAAATGAAGAAGTGTGTGATGGCGTTTTTTGCAATAGCTACATGAGTGTTAACTAGAGCAAGTGGACTTCTGATGACTTGTGCCCAAGCAGTTATTACACATTTTGATATTGCGTACCGCTTCGATTCTGGAAGAGATGGGCATAGCTGAAAATTTAGGACATTCGTAAATAGAATGTTTTGAAGAGCAAATTTTACATCCAGATCCTCCCGCCTTTGCAAGAAACGTATTGACTTTGTTAGGTTTAGAGGTTACGGTTTTTCGTGCAGAGTTTTGAGTTACTGTCGGTTTTGAGGATGAAGTGTCTAAAATGGACTCTAAAGTTTGGAAACGCGCACTGAGAAATTTGTCCAGCTGTTTCCATGTCGGCACTTTAGTGGGATCGTCTAAGGATTGTTCCCAAAGGGCAAGTGTGGTCTTGGGCAATTTGTTACAGCAGGCAAAAACCAAAATTGGATCCCAATCCGCGGTGACAATGTGATGAGCTTTAAGTACTGTTAATGAATCATTTATCTTGCTTTGAAGTGTTCGTATGGTCTTGGAGGATTCTTCATGTGCCGTGGGCAAGCTAAAGCGGTTTTCGACTTGATTATTTACGAGAATACGGGTGTTTTCATACGCAGCACACAACGCTTCCCAGGCAAGGGAAAAACTAGCGTTAGTCAATGGAAATTGATTGACAATTCTCGACGCATCACCTCGGGTTTTGCTACGGAGGTGAAAAAGCTTTTCGACTTCGCCTAGCTTGGGATGTCGTACATGCACCGCCTCGAACAAATCTCGAAATGTCGGCCAAGAGAGGTAATCTCCATGAAATAAGTCCGTGTCGCAATGTGGGAGCTGAATGCAGTGAGAAGAAGCGGTTTTCTGAGAGGAATCATTCAGTTCTGGTAAAGGCTTTCTAACCGAAGGAGAACTAGGTTTCAATTTTTGTTGTAGCTCTAAAAACAGAGCTAAGCAACTCACATATGTCTCATTACTATTTCTGAACTTGGGCTCGATAACATCCATATCTAAGGGCTCTTCTGCTTCTCCCTCATCATTTTGAAAAGGTTGCCACCGGGCACAATCAGCATATATATTTTTGACTTCTCGCCATAAATTTTTTAACTCAATTTTTCTTGCTTCTAAGGTCATATGCGTGTGGCTCCGCTCCGGGACTTCCTTGGTAGATGCGTGAAATTTCACGAGCAAATCCGCAGCATGAATGAAATCGTCTAAGACCGACATGACTGAGCAGGTGTCCAAAACAAACTATGCAGGTGCAAGGATGGAGACGAGAACGAGGTGATTCAGGGAAGAATCTCGAAGAGCGAAGTCAAAATTGAGGAAATTTTAAAGAACTTCCGAGATTCAGCGAATAATCTCGAAAGGCGAAGTTAAAACTGAGAAAAAATTTAAAAAATTCCGAGATTCAGAGAAGAATCTCGAAAAACGAAGTAAAAATTGAGAAAAATTTAAGAAATTCCGAGATTCAGAGAAGAATCTCGAAAAGCGACGTCAAAATTGAGAAAAACTTTAAAAACTTCCGAGATTCAGAGAAGAATCTCAAAAAGCGAAGTTAAAACTGAGAACAAAATTAAGAAATTCCGAGATTCAGAGAAGAATCTCGAAAAACTAAGTCAAAATTGAGAAAAAGTTTAAGAACTTCCAAGATTCAGAGAAGAATCTCGAAAAGCGAAGTTAAAACTGAGAAAAAATTTAAGAAATTCCGAGATTCAGAGAAGAATCTCGAAAAGCGACGTCAAAATTGAGAAAAACTTTAAGAACTTCCGAGATTCAGAGAAGAATCTCAAAGAGCGAAGTTACAACTGAGAAAAAATTTAAGAAATTCCGAGATTCAGAGAAGAATCTCGAATAGCGACGTCAAAATTGAGTAAAACTTTAAGAACTTCCAAGATTCAGAGACGAATCTCGAAAAGCGAAGTTAAAACTGAGAAAAAATTTAAGAGATTCCGAGATTCAGAGAAGAATCTCGAACAACTAAGTCAAAATTGAGAAAAAACTTCAAGAAATTCCGAGATTCAGAGAAGAATCTCGAAAAACGAAGTAAAAATTGTCAAAAATTTAAGAAATTCCGAGATTCAGAGAAGAATCTCGAAAAGCGACGTCAAAATTGAGAAAAACTTTAAAAACTTCCGAGATTCAGAGAAGAATCTCAAAAAGCGAAGTTAAAACTGAGAAAAAATTTAAGAAATTCCGAGATTCAGAGAAGAATCTCGAAAAACTAAGTCAAAATTGAGAAAAAGTTTAAGAACTTCCAAGTTTCAGAGAAGAATCTCGAAAAGCGAAGTTAAAACTGAGAAAAAATTTAAGAAATTCCGAGATTCAGAGAAGAATCTCGAAAAGCGACGTCAAAATTGAGAAAAACTTTAAGAACTTTCGAGATTCAGAGAAGAATCTCAAAGAGCGAAGTTACAACTGAGAAAAAATTTAAGAAATTCCGAGATTCAGAGAAGAATCTCGAAAAGCGAAGTCAAAATTGAGTAAAACTTTAAGAACTTCCAAGATTCAGAGAAGAATCTAGAAGAGCGAAGTCAAAATTGAGAAAATTTTAAAGAACTTCCGAGATTCAGAGAAGAATCTCGAAAGGCGAAGTTAAAACTGAGAAAAAATTTAAGAAATTCCGAGATTCAGAGAAGAATCTCGAAAAGCGAAGTAAAAATTGAGAAAAATTTAAGAAATTCCGAGATTCAGAGAAGAATCTCGAAAAGCGACGTCAAAATTGAGAAAAACTTTAAAAACTTCCGAGATTCAGAGAAGAATCTCAAAAAGCGAAGTTAAAACTGAGAAAAAATTTAAGAAATTCCGAGATTCAGAGAAGAATCTCGAAAAGCGAAGTAAAAATTCAAAATTGAGAAAAACTTTAAGAACTTCCGAGATTCAGAGAAGAATCTCAAAGAGCGAAGTTACAACTGAGAAAAAATTTAAGAAATTTCGAGATTCAGAGAAGAATCTCGAAAAGCGACGTCAAAATTGAGTAAAACTTTAAGAACTTCCAAGATTCAGAGAAGAATCTCGAAAAGCGAAGTTAAAACTGAGAAAAAATTTAAGAGATTCCGAGATTCAGAGAAGAATCTCGAACAACTAAGTCAAATTTGAGAAAAAACTTCAAGAAATTCCGAGATTCAGAGAAGAATCTCGAAAAACGAAGTAAAAATTGACAAAAATTTAAGAAATTCCGAGATTCAGAGAAGAATTTCGAAAAGCGACGTCAATATTGAGAAAAACTTTAAAAACTTCCGAGATTCAGAGAAGAATCTCAAAAAGCGAAGTTAAAATTGAGAAAAAATTTAAGAAATTCCAAGATTCAGAGAAGAATCTCGAACAACTAAGTCAAAATTGAAAAAAAACTTCAAGAAATTCCGAGATTTAGAGAAGAATCTCGAAAAACGAAGTAAAAATTGAGAAAAATTTAAGAAATTCCGAGATTCAGAGAAGAATCTCGAAAAGCGACGTCAAAATTGAGAAAAACTTTAAAAACTTCCGAGATTCAGAGAAGAATCTCAAAAGGCGAAGTTAAAACTGAGAAAAAATTTAAGAAATTCCGAGATTCAGAGAAGAATATCGAAAAACTAAGTCAAAATTGAGAAAAACTTCCGAGATTCAGAGAAGAATCTCAAAAAGCGAAGTTAAAATTGAGAAAAAATCTTATTGAGACTCGAGAAGAAGAAAATGACAATTCAGTTGAGAACGAGATTGAGAAAAATCAACAATTTCCCGAGGAATTCGCTAGAAAAAAAAAAAAAAAAAACTATCAATGAAAATGTTTCTATTGCAATGATGATGCAGTTTTAGTTTGAGAAAAAATTACCTTGAGCAAAAAAAATCTATTGTTTAAGAACCTGGGGACCAGTTACAAAAAACTTGAAATATGATATATATAAATAACTGTATTCATCAGCAGTTAACAATAGAACTGTTTAAAAATATAAAAAGATCACCGTTTGAATCACGCGTTATGTTAACAGTTAACTTAAGAACTGTTATAAAAGCAAAATCTATAACCGTATGAACCGCTCGCGTTGTGAAAACGGTAAATGAAAAAAATCAAAAAACTTTACCTAGTTTCAGCAGTTACTGCTATTTTTTGGAATCACGAATATCCAAATAACTTTCATATGGAAAGAAAATGATTCCAAAGAATCTTTGAAATGAAACGAAAATGGCACAACAAATCGCAACGAGAAATCAAGCTAATTGACTTGTTAAACGCGAGCAATAAGCTTTTATGAGAAGGAAAGAGAAAGAGCGCATCATATGTTTTATATAAAAAAATATGATATATATATATGTAGGTATATACAAAAAATTGCCAATCAATTATTAAAAAACCTTAGACTCTCCTGTACATCAGTTTTTATAACAAAATTTATGATGGTATCAATGATGATGCTGCTGCTGATGATGATGACTCTGATGATTATTGTCCTGATTTCTTCTCCTCCTTCTTTTCCTCCTGCGCCAATCGAAGCAATGGCGCAGCTACGCCAATCGAAGCAATGGCGGTAATAATTCAATTATGTTTATATATGCTTAGCAAGCAATATATATTCCGTCTGGAAGGCGTTGGCGATGCAACCACTTTCGCATATAATCGTTGCGGAAAGTGTTGCAACCTGGAGCATTGACGAGGAACACCTTTTTGCGTGATGCTCTCGTCAGCGTGTTGATTCTCAGCAACTGGCACAGCGGCGGGCAGTGACGACGTCTTACGCTCGTACGGTGAATGTAGGAATTCACGTCGGCAAATTGTGTGAAGAGCAATCGTCGGCCAGGAACAAAAAGTAGATGTGGTGACACAAAATCTTGGAGGCTGGATGCAAGGCAGATCCGTGCCCGATGGACCAAATGTTCGGCACAGGTATGGCCAAAGGAACTGTTGCCACCAAAATCCAGACGCGGCAGCACAAAAGCGTCACCAAAAAATTCTCCTTAACAATGGATTGAGAATGCGGAACGTCCTTCTTTTTATTTTATTTTAAGTTTTATTTATTTAGATTTTTAGGTGTTAGCTTTAAGTTTTATTTCACAATAGAGTAAGGTTTTTATAATTTTTAAGTTAAATTTAAGTGAATTTTACATTCATTTAAATTATAAAGCAAAGAAAGGAAAAACTTGCCGAAAGGGCCAAATTGCAAAATGAGAATGATTGAAAAATTAGGAAGTGCTCACAAGGAAGCAAATTCGAGGTGAAGTTGGTTGCGGTCCACCAGCTGATCACATTCAACAACCCAGTATTATGAATAATACTGGGTTTCGGGATCGCTCAGATGGTGGAACTGGCAAAAACAACATTTAAGGACTACTGTGCATGCGTATTGCTAATAGTGGCCCTCCGCGCAGACTCCTTGCAACGCGGAGTTGCGCGGAAAGGCACAACAGGTTGCAATACGCATGAACACCTTACTTTATAGACCTACTTTTGTACAAAAGTACAATAGTGAGAAATTACAAATGCTCGCTATAGAAACATGCTTCAAAAAAACACACGAAAATTGTTCTGACAAATAAATTAAACCACCATGCACAATTTTCCATTGGTTTTTTGCAAGCAGGTGTCTTCAGAATAGATATTTATTTCTCAATTTTGTACTTTTGTACAAAAGTAGGCCATGTAGTTAGGGCTGGACGAATACCAGTTTATTTTTTTGGTGGCAAGTTTATGTGGCAAGCTTGCCAAAGATACCAACGAATTAAAAAAAAATTAAAAAAACTTGACCCATCTGTTCGCGAGTTTATACCTAGAAAAAAATAAATGCTGAAAAAGAGCTGAAAAAAAAAAAAAAATCTTACTTTTTAAAGCAAATCATACAAAATTTGGAAGTATTGAAACTATCGATAGTTGATTCGATAGTTTTTAGAAACTATCGATGTACGCGATAGTTTTTTACTATCGATACTATCGATAGACTATCGATGTTCAACCAACACTACAGTCCATGTATCTCTCCATCGCTACTGGCAAATTTATTGTTGTTTTTAATAGCTCAACAGTCAACACAAAAGTGAAACCCAAATTTGATGATCTAAATTTATTTTCTATGTACAAAGATTTATGGGTGTGTAGATTTCTGTTGGTCTCATGGCATGACTGTCCAAAATCATATACATAAATATATGTATCTACATTTCAAATTGAACCCTTTTTTTCGATCGATACCTAGTCATAAACATAATATTATTTTACCGTAAGGGTCTACTATATTGTTTGTTTTTTGTGGAGAAGATCTTTTTTATTTCATTGTTGTATCACTGTTGACCTTTTTTCCCTTAGCATCAACGGCGTATACAGGGGGGGGGGTCACGGGGTCATGTCCCCCCCCCGAGAACTCAAGATTATTTTGTTGATCTGAAATAATTATTTAGTAACCACATAGAAAAAAAATGAAAGTTGGTTACTTAGAAAGCTAGTAGGATTTTCGATTGATAATTTAGAATTCAATAGAGAATTTGAATGTTGGTAACTTCAATTCAATAAGAAATTTAATTTTCATGGCAATGGAATACCTACGTTATTTTGTAGTCAATCGATGATACTTTGATTTTCTTCCTCGTACCTCAAATTTAACATAACAACAAACTTCTCATAATATGATAATGCATTCAAATCTTAAAATATATGCATAGGCTAGTTTCCGTTTTGAGATGACAGCCAAAACCCAAACAGAAATCAAAGTGCGGAGTTGTTACCAAATTTTCACTCAGTAAAGTAAAAACTAATCGGATTTTCAAAAAAACAACATTTTTTTTTCTGAAAATAAAATCTTTAAACACATTATAGAACACATACAGAAATTGTTTTGTTTGATTTCTGTATGACAGATTATTTTTAAAAGCAAACAACAGTGATAACTTTCGATTTATAGTTATTCTAACCAAAAAATATTAATGTTAACGATAAAAGACATAAATATATAAAACTATGATGAAAACCTATTATGAAAGGATTATGTTTGCACTTATTCAACATTTACGATCGAACAATACTGTTATTGATTTGGATGTGGATTACTTTTACAAAGAAACCTATGAATCTCATAATGCAAAGGCCAATAGCTATGGTAAAGGAGATTTTATGGAACTCCTTGCGGTGAACCGTTTGAGCAGTCGGATGGAATTATTGACGAAAAGCGACTAGGCTCGTAGAATTTAACAACTTTGTCCATTATTTTTATCAGAAAGGCTTACTGGTAAGAAAGATAAAAAGATTAGGTATATTTGATATACATATTTACTAAAATTAAGAAGCAGAAAACAGTGCACAGTATCTATGATATTTTACTAATTTTTCCTGCAACTTCAATTCGCTGAAATAAAAACTTTGATAGGATTAAAATAAATTCTGAATAAAATTCAAAACAAATGATCAAGCGAATCCAAAAATTTTTTTCCTCAGTATTTTGACAGCTAGCTAAACTGATTTTTTTTGTTCAGGCAACTGGAGATTGCTGTATGCTGTTGCTGAGGCCCTCCGAAATAAAAAAATGTAACAGTCAGGAATACAAATGAAGAGCGCGGTCACTGGTCCAGCCAATAAAGGTTCGTTCGACTCAGTTGTTTATTTTAATTTTCTTTGGAACCAAAAATGAGTTAACTTTGCAAATACCAAACAAGTGTTTTCGTCTTAAATTTGTTAATTTTTTTGTATAGGTAGCTCATTGCATTTTGAATTGGCTTTGGCAGTTCGAAATATATATTTTCAACGAAATTGCCTAACTTTGCGTAGTGAAAATTACATTCGTAGTCTGCTATTTCACGCCGACTTTTGATTCTTAACTGTCTTGAAATTAAATGAGTTAAGGTACGATATATTTTTCCAGGATATGAACGATTTTAAATTATTTTAACTTATTTTTAACAAAGGTAATGTATGATAGGGTTTCCCATTAACTTACTTCTTACTACTTAGGTCCTCGGACCTATTACGTCCGTGATGTTTCCCTTACGGGACATAGGGCCTCCACTACACCTACGCGCCATCGTGTACGATTTCTTGAAATATATTTCAGCTCTCTCCAACTTTTCCCCAGTCGTCCCGATTCCTGTTCGACCGTTCTTCTCCATGTACTTCTAGGCCGGCCCACTTGTCTTCCCTCCTGTGTGAGCGGGTTCCACTGCATTGCTTGAGATGCAATGCACCGATCGCCTTTTCGAAGCGTATGGCCAATCCACTGCCACTTTCTTCTTCGTATAATGGAGTCTATGGGCTCCTGACCCGTTCTCGCATGAAGTTCGGCATTGGAGATACGGTTGAGCCAGAAAATCCTCAAGATGTTTCGTAGACATCTATTAACGAAGGTTTGCAGCTTTCTAGTGACAATTTCAGTGACTTTCCAAGTGCTGCAGCCGTAAAGCAGAACGGATTCAACATTGGAGCGGAACAGTCGTAGCTTGGTCTTTAAGCTAAAAGAGTTGTTTCTCCATATTTTGGACAGCATTCCGAACGCAGCCTTTGCTTTTCTGATTCGGCTGTTTACGTCCAGTTCAGTTCCGCCACCCGTAGAGATAATACTCCCAAGATATTGGAAATCCTCTACCATCTCTACCGGTTGTCCAGAAATATTTACTTGGATTGATGAGGAAGTTCCAAGGCTGATCCTTTTAGTTTTTGCCGAGTTGATCTTAAGCCCTACGATTTCTGCTTCTCTCTCCACCCTTGTTGTCATTTGATGGAGATCCATGATCCTATGAGAGAGTAAGCATACGTCGTCCGCGTAGTCCAGATGTTTGAGGTGAGATTGCAGAGTCCACTGAATTCCTCCATTTCCATTTGACAAAGCTGCGTGCAGTACGTCACTTATCACCAACAGGAACAGTATTGGTGACAGTATACAGCCTTGCCTAACTCCACTTTGGATTTCAAACTCCTCTGACAGCCTACCTTTGTGCAAAACGTGACACCTGGATCCATCATATGTAGCCTTGATAATAGCAATCAATTTATCTGGGATGCCCCTCCTGTGCAAAGCAAGCCAAATAAATTCTCTATTGACACTGTCGAACGCCTTTTCAAAATCGATGAACAGCAGGTGAAGTGGTGATCGATATTCAACGCACTGTTCGATGATGATCCTCAAGGTGTTGATGTGATCAACACAGGAAGATCCAGTGCGGAAACCTGCTTGTTCGGCGTCGAGTGTGTCTTCGAGGTGGTCTTTAATTCGGTCCAATATTATCCTTGCTATTATCTTGGCTACTGCAGGCAGAACGCATATTCCTCTCCAGTTTTCGCACTGTGTGAGATCTCCTTTCTTTGGGAGCTTGACAATCATTCCTTTTTTCCACTCTTCAGGAAAGCTCTCTGCTTCCCAAGCTCTCTTAATAAGTGGGTGCAGTAGCTCGCTCGATGTCGTTGGGGCTGCTCCTAAGAGCTCTGCAGGAATACCGTCAAGTCCAACCGCTTTGTTGTTCTTCAGTGCTTTGATGGCGGTGATAATTTCTTCTTTACTGGGGGGTACGGTGCGTATTCGGGAAATTGTTACTTCGGGTAGCTCAGTGGGAATAGGGTTCACTTCACTTGCGAAAACGCGGTTTAAAACCGCAGAAAAGTGTTCCCTCCACCTTATGAGCTGGTCCTCATCCGAAATTAGCAGGGATCCGTTTGTGTCTTTAACCAGGTGTTGTTTAGAGCTCTGGACACCAGTGAGCTCTTTGGTAATTCTGTAGACGGTCCTACTGTCACACCTACTAGCGGCTTCTTCTGCTTCTGTAGCCAGTGCGTTGATGTAGTTACGCTTATCACGTCGCACACTACGGTGAACTTCCCTCATCTTCATGCGGTACGTAGACTCAAGCTCGTTTCTCCCTGCTGCTGGGGTAGCTGCGATGCGAGCTTTAAGGTGTTTCCTTTCTTCGATCCTTGCCCAAGTTTCGTCGGAAAGCCAAGCACTATTTCTTCCTTGCGCCCGGCCGACTATACTTTCAGCACCGGATATGAACCACATTTTTCACAGCACACCAATGATTTTCGATGGATGTGGTTTCCGTGCTGCTGATTGCGTTCAATCCTTGTGAAAGGTGGTCCCCTAGTTGTTGGCGCACTGCAGGATCCTTAAGTCTATCTGTATTAAACTTGGGCATTCGAGTGTTTCCTTGGGATCTCCGAACTGCAGCTGTACGCAATCTTACGGTAGCAACCATCAGATGGTGGTCCCGGGCCATTCCCATGTCAGCACCTCTTCTGTTACGGACGTCCTGGAGACTGCTTCTAAAACGCCGGCTGATCGCGAAGTGGTCAATTTGGTTGGAAGTTGCTTGTCTGTCAGTCGACACCCAACTGACTTTGTGGCACGTCTTATGCTCGAACATGGTCCCTCCAATAACAAGGCCGTTGGCGTTGCAGAAATCGACAAATCGTTCGCCATTGTCGTTTCGGTTACCAACACCATGTTTTCCCATGACATGCCTTAGCCCAGTGTTGTCATTGCCAACCTTGGCATTTAAGTCTCCCATCACCATAACTATATCACCTCGTGGAACGCTATCATAAGCAGCATTTAGCCGGTTATAAAAGACCTCCTTCTCCTCGTCAGAAGAGAGCAAAGTTGGGGCGTAACACTGTATGATGGTGACGCGACGTACTCTAGTCCGGAACCTGGCTTTCAGGATCCTGTCACCTAAAGGCTCCCAGGAAATTAGGCTTTTGAGAGCTGTTTTGGAAAGCAGCAATCCAACGCCAGATTCCCGAGCGCTTCCAGGTGTTTTTCCGGAATAGAATAGTACAGTGTTACGGGTTGGTGACTTGAACTTCCCCGAACCCAGCCATCTAACTTCACTTATCCCTAAGATGTCCATCCTATACCGCATGAATTCCTTCTCTAGTTGCAGGAATCTGGCATTCTGAGGACCTTCTTTTCCATTGTCAAGAAGCGTCTTCACATTCCAGAAACCAATCTTTGTCCGGGTACAATAGCCAAAAGTCGTCAACGAGTTATCATTAATTATCCGAGGCGTAGTGTTGGTTTCGGTAGCGGGTTGATTTCAGTTACGGAGAATGCTAACCTCCGTAACCTATCCTAGAAAGCTAGGCCTTTTCGCACTTGTAATTTTAGCCTATTTATGTATATTGGGATACATAAATAGTTGCCCGGGGACCACCACGAGGAGGTAAAACAAGCACTTCATCGTGACTGATTGTTGCGCTACTGGCCCAGACCAAGTTCTGAGCAATCAATAGTTTCCCGATCAGGCACGATGCAGGTCACCCAAATTAAGGGCGGGTCGATTTTAAAATTGAATAAAACAAGATATCAATAAGGTTTTATCTCTATTTGAGAGCCCTATTATAGTAATATAACATCGTTCAAATGGCCGCCCCGTCTTCGCTGGGTGGCGCGGATTCGAAAGGTCCAGTTTTCGATGACTTTGGCGCATAAATCAGGTTGAATTTGACCGATGGCATCGATTATGTTGTCTTTGAGGGTCGAGGTGGTTTGTGTTAAGTATTTCGATAACATAAGATTTTGTGTTGTAAGCTTTAAGTGACATAATTTTCTGTACACTTCCTTATCTATTTCATAATGTGATTGAATCCAAAGTTCGATCTCTTTTTGCTCTAACCTCCGACCAGACAACTTGTGCTTTCTCTTAGCTACTAAGATTTATATATTTAATAAAATATTATAATTAAACAACGTCTTTTATTAAAATATACAACAGTTTGAACTTAAGAAATCCTCACAAGAAAAAGTCCAGAGGGGTCAAATCACACAATCTTGGTGGCCAATTCACGTCGCCTCGGGGCGAGATAACCATGCCATGAAACAGCTCGTGCAGAATATCGATTGTGTCTTAAGCTGTGTGGCACATAGCGCCATCCTGTTGAAACCATATATCTTCAGTGTCCATATCATCCAATTTAGGCCACAAGAAGTTGGTGATCATCGACCTAAGCGATCGCCGTTGATAGTGATGGCCTGGCGAGCATCATTTTCGAAGAAGTACGGACCGATGACGCCTCCAGGCATCCAGCTCAAAATCCACACAAAACAGAAACATTATTTGGATGCATTGGCACCTCGTGAATCTCGCGTGAACTAGTGTCGTCCCGAATCAGGCAATTTTGCTTCACGTACCCATTCCTCCAATGATGGGCCTCATCGGCAAACAAGATTTTACGACCAAAATCGGGAAAAACTTCTAACTGCTCTAAAACATCATTTGCACGTGTTGCTCGACGCTGTAACTCACCATGATGATTTGTCTGTAGTAACTGATTAAAAGAGGATATTTTGACCGAAAGTAAAAGAAACAATATGGCCACCACAAGCTGTCTAAATCAACCCGTCCCTATTGGAAAACCCTTTAGTGTAGTTAATTAAGAATATGAAAAAAAATATAAGGCACTTGACGTTTAACAAATATTAGGTTGTGTTATTTTTTTTGGCATGACCCCCCCCAAGAACTAAAGCTGTATACGCCCCTGCTTAGCATCTGGTGGGTCCATGGAATCATAAAACAATTTTTGACTACCGTTACGGTCAATATTTTTTATGATGCAAATTCAATGCCTTTTTATTTTTTGTTGTTGTTTTGTGTCTTATTGATATGCAGTTGACTGGCGATCTTTAAAATAAATAGTCCATAGCCATAAACCATGGCGCCAGACTATTGTTAATTAGATTCAATTAAAAAGTACAAGTGACCTCAACTCCAGAAATAATTGTGTTTTGCCCAAGGTATAACAGTGGGCTCTTCAGTCAGTCTGTTATACCCTACTAAGACACAAATTTTGGTCGATGTTTACCCACTCTTATAGAAATCACAGCAAAAAGATACTGTGAATTTTATTATTCTAGGGGAATTTGTTTAAATTCGTGCACCCAGAAAATAAATACCCGTGGTCAGGTTTTTTATAACCTGACCACTGTTATACCTTGGGCGAAACACAATTATTTCTGGAGTTGAGGTCACTTGTACTTTTTAATTGAATTTTACTCATTCACTCCACTTAAAATAAAAGTAATTTCAATATTTTAATATTTCTTCATCTTCTTATTGTTAATAAGGCTTTTAGTCCGTTTTTGAAGGTGCAAATTGAATCATTTAATTTTGTTTAGTTTTTGTGTCTCATTGATGAACGTAGTTTGCTGTGTGCAACAACTATTTTCCTACCGTTACAGTCTTTTTGTTTTTTTTTATGATGCAAATTCAATCCCTTTTTATGTTTTGTTCTTATGTGCCTTATTGATAATGCAGCTGGCTGGCGATCTTTAAAATAATAAAAGGTCCATAGCCATAAGCTATGGCGCCAGTCCAGGCTATCATTACGTTTGTTGTTCGTTTTTATGGAGCAAATTGAACCCTTACTTCTTTTTGTTTTTGTGGGTCTCATTGTCGAACCTAGTTTCCTTTGTGCAGTAGGTGGTTGATCTATGGAATTATAAAAACTATATTTCTACCGCTACAGCCTATTGTATTTTGTATGATGCAAATTCAATCATTTTAATTTTTGTCTCAATGCCGTTCATAATGCAGTTGTTTGATGATCTTTAAAATAAATAGTTCATAGTCATAAATCCGTTTAAAATTCAATAAGGTACAATTTATTTATTTCATGGCGCCGCAGATACATGATCTTTTATAGCACCTAAAAACAATAGACCAAATGATGGCACCGTTCCAGGCAATTATTAAACTTCTTTGATTGTTTTCGATGATGCAAATTCATCCTTTTAATTTGTTACTTGTTTCTTTTGTTTGATGTTTCATTGCCGATCTTCTGATTGATGATCTTTAAAAAAAAAAAATTCCATCATACTCATACCATAACGCATGGTGATTTCCCTGGTTATCATTTCACTTGTTTGTTTGATTGGTTCTTATAACGCAGTCCAGTCGACGATCCTTATTACATTGACCAGGTGGTTGGCAGTTCTAAGTGCAGCTTGGTAGTTCATAAAATTATAAATCTTGGCATCATTTTAGACTACAGTCGATTCTACAACTTCCATTGCAAAGAAGTATGCTTTCATCTTTGCTTCTTTCCTTGAATGGTGAGTCATCACTTTAAGATAAAATTAAACTTAATTGCCCTAAGAGAAGCAGAAATGCGTTCGCTTTCCTTTTGGAATTGAAAAAGTTTGGATTCATTTTTAGCTTTAAAATCGATAATGAAAGCTTAATAAATTTCAAATCTTTAATTTCCTCCTTCCCCAATTTTGGATTTTTGGTTTAGGCTGGGCGCTGTAATGTTGATTGTAAAGTCAAGTTCAGGCCACACCATTTCCAAATTCCACATTTGTATAGAGAGCAGTTGCCCGCAAGAAGTAACATTTCTATACAGAGCAATTTTTTGTTTTTTTTTTTTTTTTTGAGCGCGCACTAAAGGGATTTTGGCTGCCCTTAAAATGTTTAAACACAGTGCGAGCGTTGGGAAAATAGGGAAGGATTTAAGAGGAGATACCGATGTACATTGGTTTTGAACCTCTGAATATTAAAATGGTCGGGAACGATAGAGCCGGGTAAAGCATTCCACATTCGGGTAGTGCGGCAAAAAAAGAATCTCTATACTTGACAGTACGTCCGAAGTTGGACTCGAGGGTAAACTGATGTGCATTCCTAGAGGTATGAGTATTACGGTTGAATTGTCTTAGGGGAGGAATGCAACTGGCTATTTCACTAGAACAGTGTTTATAAAAGTAACGGTCAAATAATGTTAGACATGAAACATGGCGGCGGTGTTCGAGTGATGCAAATGTTTCTGTTATATTTCTGTCACCTATCATTTTCAAAGCTCTTTTTTGAATCCTATTTAAGATACTCAAGTGGGTTATTGGGGCACCTGCCCAAATATGAGAATTGTACTCAAGTTTCGGACGGATAAATGCTTTATAGATCACAGCCAGATCAGAAGGGGAGAAAAATTTCTTACATCGTCGAAGAAAACCTAAGCACTTAGCAGCATTTTTGGCGACTTCGAATATGTGTTCATTCCACAGAAGGTGGTCTGTGATACACATACCGAGGACTGAAAGCGTTTCGGTTTCCTCAATACAAGTGCCGCTCATGGATAGCGGCATGGGAGGTGTGTTTCGTGTTTCATTGGACAATGCTGTCGAGATCAGAATTTAATGAGCTAATCATACGCTGCCGTTCTAGGTCCACATCCGGAGGACATGGATGTGAATCTGAAAATGAATATGAGAAGCTGAGGGTGCTGTCGTCAGCGAAACAGTTTAATGGATTAGAAGTTTCAGACAAAAGATCATTTATGAATATAAGGAAGAGAGTCGGAGACAAAACGGAGCCCTGGGGCACACCAGCATTTATTTTGTGAATTTCAGACTTGAAACCGTCCAATACAACTTGTATTGATCGGTCCGAAAGGTAATTTCTAATCCAACGAAGAAGAGAATGTCGCCTAAAAAGGTGACATTTGTATACAGAGCAGTTGGTCGCAAGAGCCAACATTTGTATAGAGAGCAGTTGCCCGCAAGAAGTAATATTTCTATACAGAGCAGTTGCCTAAAAAGGTGATATTTGTATTTGTATAGAGCTGTTGTCTAAAAAGGTGACATTTGTATACAGAGCAGTTGATCCCAAGAGCCAACATTTGTATAGAGAGCAGTTGCCCGCTAGAAGTAACATTTTTTAGATTTTAGATTTAGATTGATTTTATTCAGTACAATATTATAATAGTATAACATAAAAGTATTAACAAAAATCATTTTGACATGGCTTTTGCCGTCTGCCAGATTGACAATTTAAACATCCTTTTACATTTTATAACCTAACATTTTCCTATAATTTTGTAAATTAACAGTTTTTTATTTTTTAAATCATGTATTTAGTCAAATCAAAATAATGCATTACATTAAAAAACGCCTTGCAGGATTCTTTCGCGATATCTTAAAGCAATTTTGCAGTATTGGAACAATTTGGGAAAGTTCATCTCATTCAACTGGGATATGACTTCGTCGACAGCTAGGAAATCCTTTTCGAAAATGCATCTCCTCGGTTCCCTTAAAGTTGGACACTTCCCTAAGAAATGCACCACGTCTTCTCTCTCCATCATGTTGCATATATTGTAGATCACCGGAAGGTCTTCTCTGTGCTTACTTACTTACTTACTTAGATCCTTGACCCCTCTAAGGGGCACAGGGCGTCAACTACCGCTACACGCCATCTCGTTCGGTTTCTGGAAATGTATTTTAGCTCTCCCCAACTTTTACCGAGCTTTTGTGATTCCTTGTCGACTGTTCTGCGCCAAGATTTTCTCTGGCCTCCAGGTCTTCTGCCATCTTGGATGAGTGGATCCCACTCCATTGCATGTCTTGCAATAGAGTCTGCACCACGACGTAGGGTGTGACCAATCCACTGCCACTTTCTTTTCCTAATAACGATGTCAATAGGACTTTGGCCCGTTCTCCGAAGGAGTTCTTGGTTGGAGATGGTGTTCGGCCAAAAAATCCTTAGGATGTTTCGGAGACATCTATTTTCGAAAGTTTGTAGCTTCCTTGTGACAGAGGCGGTCACTTTCCATGTACTACACCCATATAGTAGTACTGACTCTACGTTCGACCGGAACAGTCGCAGCTTGGTCTTCGTACTGTAGACGTTGCTCCTCCAAACTTTAGACAGCATGCCGAAAGCAGCTTTAGCTTTGCCGATTCGGCAGTTAACATCTTCATCCGTACCACCGCCGTCTTTTGAGACAACACTACCGAGGTACAGGAAGTTGTCCACCGCTTCAACCTGCTGTCCCGCAACGACAACTTGAGAAGAAGATTCAGAAATGTTGAGGATTTTTGTTTTTCCGGTGTTGATCCTCAAACCGACTTTGTTTGCCTCGCATTCCAGATTAGTCACCATATGGTGAAGATCCATAATGTTGTGCGAGAGCAAACAAATATCGTCAGCGTAATCAAGATGTTGCAGGAACGAAAACATCGTCCATCGAATTCCACGCGCTTGCTCGGCTAGAGCTGCATGAAGGACATCCCCTATAACCACCAGGAAAAGTAGTGGAGATAGCAAACATCCTTGACGAACTCCGCTATGGATATCGAAGTCCTCTGATACCTTTCCGTTGTGTAAGACTTGACACGATGCACCCTCGTAGGTAGCCTTTATAACGGCGATAATCTTCTCGGGTACTCCTCTCCTACGTAAAGCTGACCAAATGAAATCTCGATTCAAACTATCGAAAGCCTTTTCGAAGTCGATGAAGAGCAAATGAAGAGGGGAACGGAACTCCACGCATTGTTCTATTATGATCCTCAAGGTGTTGATGTGATCAATGCAGGATGAGCCTGCACGAAATCCCATTTGCTCTTTGTCGAGAGTAGAATCGAGATGTTCTTTGATTCGTTCCAAGATTATTTTCGCCATTATCTTTGCCACCGCGGGGAGGACACAGATCCCTCTCCAGTTTCCGCAATCCGTAAGATTTCCCTTTTTTGGTAGTTTGACGATCATCCCTTTTTTCCATTCAATGGGGAAACTTTCGTTCTCCCATGCCTGTGCTATTAAGGGGTTTAACAACTTAGCTGATGTTTGTGGATCTGCTTGGTAGAGCTCAGCGGGAATGCCGTCCAAACCTACCGCTTTGTTGCTCTTGAGGGATTTGATTGCTGATGTTATCTCGGCTAAACTGGGAGGGCAGGTGCGAATACGGGAACTAGTTTCTACGAATAGCTCATTTGGGTTAGGGGCTGGAACACCTCCGCTATCGCCTATGTGGTTGAGCACGCAAGCAAAATGTTCCTTCCATCTCCTGAGCTGATCCTCATCCGTAACTAGCAGGGTGCCGTCTACATCCTTGACGAGGTGTTGTTTCCGGGAGTTGTTGTTTCCAACCAATTCCTTGGTTATCTTGTAGACGGTACCACTGTCGCACCTTGATGCTGCTTCCTCTGCCTGTTCTGCGAGAACATTTACGCGCCTCCTTTTGTCACGTCTGACACTACGCTGCACTTCTTTCCTTTTCCTACGGTACTGAGACTCGATGTTAAATCTCTCACCTACTGGGGCAGCCGCAAGTTGGGATCTAATCGCGTTCCTTTCTTCAATCTTGCTCCATGTATCTGCAGAAAGCCATGTGCTTTGGCTTCTCTGCCTTATACCCACAGACTCAGTTGCGGCAGTTGCAAAGGCCTTTTTCACATTGCTCCAGTGTTGGTCTGCATTTTCTGGCGTGGCAATGCTGATGACTTCTGCTTCTGCGGCGAGGCGGTCCTTATATCTTTGGCGCACTGTAGGATCCCGTAATCTGTCGGTATTGTACCTGGGTGTACGCAGGAAGTTTTGCCGATTTCCATGTACTGAAGCAATTCGAAGACGAACGTAGGCAAGCATAAGATGGTGATCGCGAGCTAACCCTACATCAGCACCGCGTCTGTTTCGGACGTCGAGAAGACAATTTTTAAAGCGCTTGCTAATAGCAAAGTGATCGATTAAGTTCGCTGTACATTGACGATCTGTGGATAACCAACTTATCTTGTGCGAGATCCTATGCTCGAACAGAGTACCTCCAATGACTAGCTGATTTGCGTTACAGAAGTCAACAAACCGCTCTCCATTGTCGTTCCGTTCCCCGATACCGTGGTTACCCAGAACGTGCTTCAACGCTGTGTTGTCCTGGCCAACCTTAGCATTAAGATCTCCCATTACGATAGTGATGTCTCCATTCGGCGAGCTTCTGAAAACCGCGCTAAGTTGGCTGTAAAATTCGTCCTTCTCGGCGTCCGACGCTTCCTCAGTTGGGGCATAGCACTGGATGATGGTGATTTTTCTTAATTTACTCTGGAACCTGGCTGTCAATATCCTGTCGTTGATGGGTTTCCAGGTTATAAGACTTTGCCGCGCCTTTGGAGTAAACATTAAACCTACGCCGGAACATCGGGAGCTTCCAACTGGTTTTCCGGAGTAAATAAAGAAAGTGCTTTTCGAAGGTGAATCCACCTGCCCTGCGCTCAACCATCTCACTTCACTCAGACCCAAGATGTCTAGGTTGTACCGTGTGCGCTACATAATTAAGGTTGAGAATCTACCCTCGCAGCCTTACCATCATGGATATTTCTTCAACGCTAAGCTCATCGCGGAAGTAATAAGCCAGTTGCAAATTGTGATTTAGCTGGCAATAGATTGTTCGATATAAAGAGCTCGAAGCCTCCTCCATAAACCTGTTTCTGGCTTCTTCATCAACCTTCGCAATGAGCTGATAAATATCCGTTTTTAATTTCCTACAATCATCCACGTTAAAGTTCAAATCCATTCCACAATTTACTGCCAATTCAAGCCAATCACTGTACCACCCACTCTTTGTATGGATTGCTTTCAGAGCCACCTTTTTTGGCAAGCGATTGTCCTCTAAGCTCATAACTCTAATAATATAATCCACCTTTAGTTTTAATGTTTTAACAAAGAGTGGAGCAAGCCCTGTTTCCAGCATTATCAAATAATTCGGTGTGTTCCCTGGTAAACCAAATGATCTTTTAATAAAGAACCGAAGTAACTTTTCAACCGTCTTGTAATGCTTGCTTCCCCAAGTTTGCACAGCGTAAGACATAACGGATTCAGCTACCGACTGAAATATTTTGCATTCGCTGCTGTGGGATATGGATTTGTTACAGAAACACCTCTTCCACGTTAGGTTTATCGCCATTTTTGCCTTGTTGAGCTTTTGGTAAAGGTGCTTCTCCATGTTTAAGATTTTCGTAAAAACAATGTCCAGGTATTTAAACTCCGTAACCACCTCAATCAGCTCCCCATTGAATTGCCACCTCTCATTCTAACACTGCTTGCCTCCTCCTCTTTTGAAAATCATCACTTTGGATTTTTCAAGATTGACAATCAAACCCCAAAGTATTTAGTATTCATGTAAACGATTAATCATTAATTGAAGTGACTCAGGAGAATATGCGAACAACCCAATATCGTCCGCAAAAAGCAGTGCTTTTATGAGCGTCCCAGCATATTCAATACCTCCTGGCAGCCAATCGATCAAATCCTCAATGAAGAGCGCAAATAGAAGTGGGCTTAGTGAACATCCTTGCCTCAGACCCGAAGTTCATTGGAACCAATTTGATTTTTTTTCACCATCCCAAACTGCCTTTTGTGTGCCCTCGTAGAGTCTTTCTATTATTCTGGCAAACTTCAGAGACATTCCTGTATTGCACAGCTTATAAATTAGCGATTTACGATCCACCGTTTCAAGCGCAGCCTTGAAGTCGACGAAGAACACGTAGAGTTTCTTTTTTTGGCTTAGGAAAAATATGTGAGTACCCTTTCCTAAAGCCGGCCTGGAATTCCTTCAACAGCTCATTTTCGCTGATCCACGTTGATAATCGACATTGTAATATTGCAGTGAAGATTTTGTACGACGCATTGAGAAAAGAAATGCCTCTATAATTTGCAGGCTCTGATGCACATCCTTTCTTATAAATAGGGAAAATCAATGCTTCCTTAAACTGTTGGGGTACAATGCCCGATTCAAAAACATTGTTTAGTAAGTTAGTTAAACTTTCATACACCCCGTTGTTGGCATATTTATAAAACTCTGCTGCTTTTCCATTCTTAAGACTCCCCATAGCCATTATAACTTCATCTGTAGTTATTTCCCGATCTAGGGCTTGGTTTTGTACTCCTGGGTGAGCATAGTGAAAAAAGGCTCGGTGGACTTCAGGATTGAGCAGGCTCTCAAAGTGATTAAATAAAATATCAGACTTTAGTTGTCCACTTATTGTGAATTGTTTGCCATTTAGCTTCCAAAATTCACAGGAGTTCTTACAGCTTGCTAATCTCTGCGCTTTTATTTCGAAGTACTTTTTCTTTTTATTTTTGCCCAGCTCTTTAAATCTCTTATTTGGTTCAGGGTATTGTTTTTTATGGTAGATATTACTAGTAGTCTTGAAACCTCTTAACCAAGAAAACGATTGTTGCCTTGCACTTTCACACTCTCTGTCAAACCACGGTTCCATAAAAGGTTTTGGTCCTACTCTTTTTATGTTCGCATTTGGGTTTGCTGCTTTAATAACCTTTTCCAATTGATCAAAGGTCACTATTTGTTGGTTCTGTAGGGATTGCTCTAGTTGTCTGTGGTACTCATTTATTTTTGGCTCAGACCATACTAATCTAGGAAGCAGTGTCATAAGTTGTTCGTCCTCGCTCGCAGAAACATCGAGTTGAAATGATACTATAATTGGAAGGTGATCCGAATAAGGTAATTGACCTATTTCCAAATCCGTAATGTATTTTTCCCAATCGCGACCAATTAGACTGTAATCAATCACAGATGTTCCTTGTTGTCCGACATGCTAGTTCCATTTTGTATCCGCAGACCAAAACAGTTGCAAAGTTCTAATAGCTTTTTACCACGCGGATTGCACATTTTGTCCTTAGAAGTTCTTACAATCCCTGCTAACTGATTTTCATTACCTTGTTCTTCTCCCATTCGCGCATTCATATCACCTATAACGATCACATTTGGATTATTCCTCGTCACAAGCATATCATAAAGCTTCACAAAATCCGAATCCCAGGAAGTACAATTTATATACGTGGGAGGTATCCAAAAACTTTTCTTATCGAATTGCATATTAAGGAACGTTACTCCTGTATCCGTTATAAATTCACATTTTACATTTGTAATGCTTTTTTTGTAGCCGAAATAACAGCCTCCACTAGCTCTTCCCATTGAATGAATTTTCGTTGCAGGAATCCAGATGAATTCATTTTTTATTAATTTGTTTTCACATCAGGCGTAGTTTTGTTCAGTAAAAAACGTTTCATATAGAAAAATAAAATCAAAATCATTTACGAAATTATAAAATTCTACATATAAGGACTGATTATTTAAGCCAGATACATTATATGACAATATTTTCAAATGCTTAACAATACTATTTTTACAAAGAGATCTTTTATTAAAACTAATAGGGCAGACGGCATCATTATTAAAAACGTTGTTGATTGCATGACCCAGTCGGGGGCTCTACTTCCGCATTTATCGTGTCGCTTGCGTTACCACCTTCAAAGTTTATTGTTCGTTGGCAGATGCACAACGATGTTCTTTTCATTCGCTTTCTTTTCTACTTGTCTCTCTAGGGGGTGTTACATCGATTTTCCATGCGTTTTAATTGCGTTTGTAATGTGGAATTTGTTTGTTGCAATGATTGAACTTCTTCATGAATTCCATCAATGTCAGCTTTTGTAGGCAAATTTCTAAGCTTCTCATCTAGTAGCTCAGTCATTGCACTTACTATCAGAGATCTTAAATCAGTAACCGCCATACTCCCAACCTCTGCATTCTGCTCCAACATCTGGTCAACCACCTGTTGGCTACTGCCCGGAATAGTATCCTGGAATCCCTCCATATTCTTTCGTTGCCTCTTCACCGATGATATTGTGTCCGCCATATTTTCATTGACTTTGTTGACAGGAGTTTGTTGCAGGTTGCTGGTCATTTTTGTATCCTTGGATATATAGGGATTTCGGAGTTGACTCACCTATTTTCTTTATACCAGATTATTGGCAATGTTTGTTGATTTTTTATAATATATTTTAATATTTATTTTTCGTAAAAAAACTATCAATTTTCAAAATTATTTAAGAGCTTATTTAAAATGCGACTATATGTCAAAACACTCGCTTTGCCAATCTTAATTAACATTTCTATACAGAGCAGTTGCCTAAAAAGGTGATATTTGTATACAGAGCAGTTGCATAAAAAGGTGACATTTGTATACAGAGCAGTTGGTCGCAAGAGCCCACATTTGTATAGAGAGCAATTGCCCGCAAGAAGTAATTGAGTAAGAATACTCAATCCTATATGTTTTGATTACAAAATTGATGGTCAATACCTACAAAGATCAATGAGTCAAAAAGACCTCGGGGTTATCTTTGATTCCAAAATCAGTTTTTCTCTTCAAATTGACCAAGTTATTTCCAGGGCTAATTCGATGTTGGGTTTCATAATACGAAATTCAAAGACTTTTGAAGATCCTTACACCCTTAAAACTTTGTATTTATCTATTGTTAGACCTTTGCTAGAGTATGTTTGCGTTATTTGGAACCCATATACTCAAACAAGTATCCTTCGAATTGAAAAAATACAAAAAATATTTACTAGGTTTGCATTGCGAAAAACTTTTAGGAATGCAATTCTTCCGTCTTATGAGATCAGATGTGCTCTTACTGATTTAAAACCTCTAGAACATAGAAGAAAATTATATTCTGCTCTTTTTGCGTTTGATATACTCTATTCAAATATTAACTGTCCGATGCTACTTTCAATGTACAATATTTATGCACCTTCTCGTTTTTTACGTTCAAGAGATGAAAGTTTCTTATATGTTCTTTATCATAGCAGGAGTTATGCAAAACATAATCCAATTACTAGTTCTTGTATTGCTTTAAATGATTTTGGTTTTGCCATTGATTTTAATAAAAGTAGGATAAGTGTTAAGAAAGATATATTGAACTCATTGTAAATATTATAATTTGTATTACTATGTAAATATGTTATTTATTTTCTAGTTTATATTATATAGTCTCCATAAAGTTATGTAACTTGATTGACGAAATAAATAAATAAATAAAAAGGTGACATTTGTATACAGAGAGGTTGGTCGCAAGAGCCGACATTTGTATAGAGAGCAGTTGCCCGCAAGAAGTTACATTTCTATACAGAGCAGTTGCCTAAAAAGGTGATATTAGTATACAGAGCAGTTGCCTAAAAAGGTGACATTTGTATACAGAGCAGTTGGTCGCAAGAGCCGACATTTGTATAGAGAGCAGTTGCCCGCAAGAAGTAACATTTGTATACAGAGCAGTTGCCTAAAATGGTGATATTTGTATACAGAGCAGTTGCCTAAAATGGTGACATATGTACACAGAGCAGTTGGTCGCAAGAGCCGACACTTGTATAGAGAGCAGTTGCCCGCAAGAGGTAACATTTCTATAGAGCAGTTATCTACGAAAGGTGATAAAAGGTACATTTTGCTGAAACGTTCGCAGGATGAAGCATTTGTTGAGTTAATGACGATGTTCAATCCAAACGTAGGGCAAGAGCGTGTAATCGCACAAGACTATCTTCAAAATATAATTTTTATTAATAACGTTCGCAGGATGAAGCATTTGTCGAGTTAATGATGATGTTCTGTCTAAACGTAGATCAAGAGCGTGCACTCGCACAAGAGCATTACCTTGATGAAGCATTTGTCAAGCTTATGACAATGTTAAGTCCAAACGTAAAGCAAGAGCGTGCATTCGCCGAAGAGCATTACCTTCAAAAAGGTAAATTTCATTGAAACGTTCGCAGGATGAAGCATTTGTCGAGTTAATGACGATGTTCAGTCCAAACGTTTGCATTAGCACAAAAAACATTACCTTCATTAAAATTCTAGAAGTTGAAAAAAACTATTCAAAAAGAATGCTGATGGAGATGCTGCATATACAGAAAAATAATAATGCAGTTAACAGATGTTCGGATTGCGATGGCTTAAGCAGTATATATAGTCAACTTGCGAAAAAATAAAATTTAAGAGATTTTTAACTTAATTTTTAACTTGTTTTTTTTTTTTTAATTTAATTAATGTAGATTTTGTTTTCAATTATTTTCTAAATTTAAAATTAAATATTATTCGATATCATACATTTGTACATATGTACAAATTTGAGGCTCAATTAATTGTAAGTATTTATAGTTTGTATTTTAGTTGATTTATAATGTATTTATTCTAATAATAAAGGCCTGAAGAAGGGTATAAACATACCCGAAACGTTGAAATAAAAAAATCTAAATTTGTTTCAATTGACAATTATTATAATTTATAAAAGGTCACAATCATAATTAAAGAACTTATTTAAACACTACCAATAATGCCCGCTAAGGGAAACAGAGTTTCTCTCAAAGGGTATCAGCATTGCTTTCAAAAGGTATTAAATATGGCACTGCCCTCACAGGGTAACATGATTGCTTTCCATCTTGAATATTAAATTTATTTTAATTATATATTAATCGCCAGCAGCATGCTAAAATGCTAATAATATGTGTTCCCTTTACTTTTCTTTTATGCAAGCTTCACCAACCTAGAGCAATGGCAGCTCATGCCATGAGAAATTTCGAGATATGCTCGAACTGCTTTATCATCACATCACAGAAAGTTCCTGCTGGACTTAAAACAACATAATATTTTATCAACAACAAATCGAATAATCATGATGCATGGATGGTGGTTATTCAAAGTGGGCAGAAATGTATGTACACTCCCAACAATTTGAAGAAAGAAGAGTGTGTTCAGTAAGGCATTCATGGAGTTGACTCTGACGAGTCAAAGTGGGCAGGAATTAATCTATGCAGGGCTTACTAACCCACCATAACAAGTGAAACACACATGTTAATTTTGTAAAAAAAAAAAAAAAAAAAAACAGCAAAATGACCTTTAACCATGGAGCAATTATCACATCAACAAAGAAATTCCCACAAACAGAGCTGTGTGACGAGAATCAGCACACTCAAAGATATACACCGCGTTCGATCGCATAAAAGCTTCTAGATTTTTGACCTATGCATACGATCTAAATGACAGCGGTCGAATTGTTTTCATTATCTGTCCTATAACGTCATCGTATCAACTGTACAGCTAAAAACTAGAGCAGAGTATTTGGAATAGATGGTCCCAAGCTCCCAAGACTATCTGACTGACATGGAATAGTTAACAAAAAAGAATGCAGCCACAACTGAGCTTAAAAGTAGGTGATCGGGTATCTATTAAAAAGGATAACCAACCACCAGGCATTTGGAAACGTGCGCGTTTTACAATAAAGGTGTATCCCGATAAACAAGGACTGGTATACGAAGTGTATGAATGCGAACATGAGGCCGAATATACGATCGTCCTGTCACCAAATTATACTTCACCCAGGGAGACCTTTTTCCAACCCTTCAACGAGATGTGTGCAAATTGTACAGTGTACATTACCAGCAGATCGGCAACCTTTAATATATAACCCTCTGCAAGCCTTAACATACCCGAATCGACTTCGTTTTCCATTGACATGCGTTTGCAGGGGCGTAAATGGTTTTCCCAATGTCCTCGAGCAAATGCTATTCGGAGAGAGCCCCAAAAATTGAATTAAAATCTTACGTAACGCAACAGCAGCCAGCGATGGTTAAACCACCAGGTTTAAAGTGGGCAGGATGTAAAATATTCTAATGACGAGGACACACACGAAGTCCTTATAAAAAGAAAGAAATAAAAGACGAGAGGATCAGTTGAAGTCCAACAGTCATCCACCACCATTCGATACTTATTGTAAACTCTTAACCCATTAACATTTAAATAAATATTACAGATACAAAAATAAATAAGTAAACATACAGTCCACATGCCTTTTATTACAATCAAGTTTAAACAATATTTCACATAGTTTCATTTTTATAAATCTAGATGCTTAAAAGTTTTCCTAAAAATAAAAATAACAAAAACTACTTCTGCTTATTTTTAGTTTTATATATTCTTCTTCACTTCGTTTCGTTTTTATACATCCAGATGCTTAACAGTTTTCCTAAAAAATAAAAATAACAAAAACTACTTCTGCTTGTTTTTAGTTTTATATACTACAGGCGCGAACGCAGGAGGGGGGGGGGGTTGGGGTTCAAACCCCCCGAAATGTATGAATTTAACTTCCTCCCCATACAATTTCACTCTTAATGTTTGAGTTTTCAGTTTAAAACTCACCCCCCCCCCCCGAAATTTTTTCCTGCGTTCGCGCCTGATATACTAACATCAAAATACTCGTACAACCATGATTGAACTGTGACACTAATACATGAAGACAAGGCCGTAGCCATACAATTATTATTATGATTCTTCAAAAACTCCTTTTTAAATTTATCCACATGGTAAATTAATCTGGGTTGCACCAAACATCTTCACAGATTTTTAAGCTAAAATGGAGTTCATTTACCATCCCTGCATTACCAGAAATGTCAATTAAAATAAAGAAACATTGGGATGCGCTGCGTTCTGCGTAGCAATACATACAAACATACATGCATATGTAGTTACTTGGTATAAAGGCCCAACTATAATAAGCATAAGCAAACATAAGCTTATGTCAAGAAGCTAACGAAAATTTGCTTTTGTTTGCAAAATTACCCCGTATAGCCATACGGGACTTATGCGCGCATAAGCAAAATTTAAAAAAATATCTCCGCTTTAGTCCCACTTTCGATTTTCAGCTTTGTCTTTTATTCCGCATTTTTAAATACATATATGAAAATGTGTCAACGATTCAACAAAAATTACACATACTCGTGCACAACTCGTTAATTGATTTACAAAACAGCTGTGGCTTTGTGTTTTTTTGATGCATTTGTAAAATGTACTTATGTTGCGAGCGACTGGGATCGCTGTATATGGGGTCGGTTTTCAATTCACTCAAAATATAAAAAAAAATTGCATTTAAATTCTAACTTATGCATCTTTGTTTTTCACCCTTCCATTAAAATTGGTTTTACAATTTGACTGGAGGAAAATGGAACTTTAGTTTATTGGTTCGGTCGTTGTGCTTTAGAATTAAGAAGCAATACAAATTTAAAACATCTTGGTGCAACTGGCCATTAGTTAAGTTATTATAGCCAAATCAGAATCACGCGTTAGGTCGCTCCGACTTTGATATATTGAATAGAAACAATGAATTCGTATGAAACAAATTAAAATGTTACCTCAGGCGTTGCGTCGCTTCAGATCGTAAATATCGTTAGCGCGAGCTCCAACGCCCGAATAGATCTATTTTCTATTCTGGCTTCGCTTTGACAGTTCACAATTCTTAGCTTACTGTTTATTTCGTAAAAATATTTTCAAAAAAGTCTGTGACCGCACATTTTACAATTCAGAGATTTGATACATTTATCTTACAACTAAAACATTTTCTTTTATAACAAACAAAATAAATAAGTGCATAATTAAAAAAAAAAAAATTGAAGGAAAATACGAAAAAAAACCTTCATTCAAGAGAAAAAAAAATAAATAATTTATTCAATTTAACACATTGTATAGATAAAACAAAAAAGACAATTAAATAAGAAATTTATAGTTTTGTAGATTTTATATAGTGATAAATAAATAAAATAAAAAAAAAAATATGAATAAATTAACAAATAAATATCAAAATAAAACATCTTAACTAGATGATTTATTAAATGAACAAAAAAATAAATAAATAAATGTACAACCAGGAAATGAACAAACAACTAAATGGATAAAGATTAAATGAATAAATAAAATAACAAATGAGTTTATAAAAAATAAATAAATCAATGTACAAACAATAAATAAATAAATAAATAAGTAAATAATAAATAAATAGGTAAATAAATAAATTAAAAAAAAAATAAATAAATTAATAAATAAATAAATGAATAGATAAATAAATAAAAAAAAATAATTGTATAAATAAATAAAAAAAATAAATAAATAAACAAATAAATAAATAAATACATGCATTAAATAATAAATGAATAAATAAATTAAATAATTAATAAATATATTCTATAAATAGGTACATCTTTAAATTAGAAATATAACACCAATGCAAACGTAATAAATATTTATAGGAAATTAATAATACAGATTAAGTATTGAGCTGGTTTATTAGAGTGTTATCAGAACTATCATAGCTATTATTAAAATTAGTTGAAAGGTTACAAATCCTTTCAAAAATCAACTCAACATCCGCTTTTCTGTGTAGATCTAAGGTTGAAGTATGCCAAGGAAGATTTAGCATCATTTTCAAAATTTTGTTTTGTGATACTTGCAACTTCTTAAGATGGCACATAGCTGCCTTACCCCATATTGGACATCCATATAATACTATTGCTTGAAAAATAACTTTGTGAATGATTGTCTTATTTTCATTCGTGAGCGAAGACTTTCGATTAATAAAAGGGTAAAGCATCTTAATTGCTATACTAACTTTCTGTAACGTTTTTTGAATATGTTGGTTAAAAGTAAGTTTTGTGTCAAGATGGACTCCAAGATACTTAACAGATTGCTCCCATGCTATCGCATTACCATTAATTTGAAGTTGACTGTTGGGAAGAAAGCAAGCTTTTCTTTTTCGTGTAAAAAAGATGGCTTGCATTTTCCCAACATTCAACTTAATTTTCCATTTTCTATAGTATTTTTCAAGTATCGCAATCGCATTTTTAAGATTCGTCTCAATATTGAGGGCGAATTCATGCGACGCAAATACTGCAGTGTCGTCAGCAAAAATAACTGCTTCACAATGCGGTAGGCTCGGAAAATTAGAAGTGTAGAGATTGTATAAGGCTGGACCAAGTACTGAGCCTTGTGGCACGCCAGAATCAAAAACGAAAATGTTAGACACACCATAATTAACATGAACTTGAAAACATCGATTGGACAAAAAACTCTGGACAATTTTACATAAGTATACAGGAAATTCAAATTTTATCATTTTATAAATTATTCCATTGTGCCAGACAGAATCAAAGGCTTTTTCAATATCTATCCATATCATCCCCGTTGATAGTCCCCTTGAACGATGTTCTATAACATGGTTGCAAATTCGTTTTACCTGATGCGTTGTGCTGTGGAAGCGTCGAAAACCAAATTGTATATCAGGGAGAAGGTTTTTATCTGAAACAATTTTTAAAATATGTTCCTTTAGGATTTTTTCGTAAACTTTACTTATGTTGCTTAGTAAACTAATTGGCCTATAACTTTCAGCTTTATCTGGGGCTTTGCCAGCTTTAAGCACAGGGACAACTGTTGCTTTTTTCCAGCATTGAGGAAAGTATTGGCATTTTAGGGATGCGTTGATCAGAAAAGTAAGATAATTAATTCCAACCGGAGGTAAATTTTTTAAATATGCATTTCTTATTTTGTCAAGACCACCTATTTTTCGGGTTTTCAGGCGGTTGATAACATTGTTTATATTTTCTTCTACTACAAATGCATTAAGGGGAGTTAATTCGTTTGAAGTGTCAAAATGTTCGATTGTGTCACTTACTAGTTTATTGGTTTCAAACTCACCTAAATGTTGAGAAACCAAGTGATTTTTTGAAAAGTTTGCACCAAGGAAATTAGCTTTTTCTATATCTGTAAAAATTGTATTTGGAGAATCCTTCAGAAATGGTATTTTTCGGTTTTTGTTTCTAACTATCTTTACAATATTCCAGAAGGGTTTGCCATTTTTATCAAGTGCACTTAATTTTGTGTTCCACTCTTTATTACGATTCATATATATTTGATCAGATATGAGCTTATTGAAATGGGAAACCATTAATCGAGAGAAAGGTTGACGGTATTTTTGCCAATTTTTGCGGTGAACGTTTCTAATTTTTATAAGTTCTAGGATATGGTTTGGAAGCTTCTTACAAGTTTCTTTTACTACTCGCTTAGGAACGCTTTCATTTACTGAAGATGTTATAGTAAATTTTTCTACAATGGAGTCGACATCATCTTTACATGAGACTCTATCAAGATCTGTTGAACTATTTTGAAGATTAGTTTTAATATTTGATTTAAACGATTTCCAATTGGAATTTTGTATGTCTAGGAAATATTGAACTTAAAAAAAACAGGTTTGTGATCTGAACTGGGGGCACTAAACGAAAAGGGTTATGTTATTAAATAAGGGACATTTGACACAAAAAGATCAAGAACAAGAACATGATGCAGGAAAATAAGTTGGACAAGGAGGATAAAAGATATTAATAGGTATTATCAAAGAGAGGTCTGCCAATACATTGCCCCAAGCATTTGCTCTTACACATCCCCAATCTTTGTGTCGGCAGTTAAAATTGCCGCCTAATAGAAATTCACCATTCATGGTGAATAACTTTTTAAAATCATGTTTGAGCCATTTTCTTTTTATATCTGACGAAGAACCACCGGGAAAATAAACTGTATACATTTTGACTGCCTTTTGGTTTCTCAATTTAATCTGTATCCCTATATTTTCCACAATTTGTGTTGGTATTACAGGTAAAAGCGAATGTTGAATTGATTTTCTAATAAGAATCGCAACTCCTCCACCTCTTTCATCTACTCTATCAATGCGATAGCATTTAAAGTCAGATGACGGCAGTCTTATATTGGAATTAAGCTAAGTTTCCGTTACTAAAGCAACATCAACTTTATAGCTATTTAAAAAATTTAAAAATTCAAGAAATTTATGACGTATGCCTTTAGCATTCCATGTTACTATTTTTATTTGTGTATCTGCCATTTTACTTATCATTAGAGTATAAAAACTTAGTGGCTAAATGTGCGATCACATTAAATTGTTCTAATTTTGTTTTACAAACAGATAAATTTGAAATCATTACCATGCACAAGGAATTCAGTTCGTCTATGGTGAAGAGTGATGAATTGTTGTTGGTAGCATTGTTGTTGTTGTTAATATTTGATGAAGAAGCTCCACGTGAGTCATTTACCCATGCATTAATTGTTGTTGGTGTTTTTTAAAATTGTGAGCTTGATTTTGGAAAGCTTTTGCTCGGAGCATTGATCTGGTGCCTTAGTGGCTGCGGGAGCGAGGGAAAATCAATCAAAGAAGCAAACGAAACCGGTTTTTGGATGACATGATGGGTAGGAATTTGAACTGCTGATGCTGCAGCGAAATGGGCTCTCGGGTGAAGATGAGCTTTTCTTCCAGATGATCTCTCTTTAATTTCTAAATATTTTGATCTACTAGCTCATGCTATGTCAGTAGCTTTATGATTGCCGTTGCAGTTAGCACATTTATTCGCAGATGCATTTGTACATTCGTTTATTTTGTGAGATCCAGCGCAGACAGCACAATATGTTTTTATGTGACAGTTTCTCTCGCCATGTCCAAACATTTGGCAATTAAAACATTGAGTCACCTTACCTTTGATCTTTCTCTGGAAATTCCAATTCACTTGGGTGTGTAAAATAGAACGATAATTTTTCTTAAGATCATTTAATTTTATCGATCCATTTTTTTATCCATATTTTTATTTCGATTTTTTTTTATATCAACACACTTTAAACCACGAGACGTGAGTTCAGTTTTAAGATCATTAGTTTTGACGTCATCCAGACCATACAAAACAACTTTGAAGATTTTCTCACGTTTAAGGTCATGAGAAAAATATTGACAATTATCCTCATTTAGTTGTTTTAAAACAATATTAAATGAATCTAAGGTCTCGAACACAATTTTTATTACGATTGTTAGCTTTTTTATTGAGTAGTCGAATACAATAAGATTTTTCATGAGAGTATGCACATAATCAGGTGATTTGTGGAGCACTTTCATAGGTGGCACATACACCTTTTTTATAGATGGAGAATTAATTTCATCCATATCTGAATGATTAGTATCTGGATGGCATTTTAGGGGTGTGAATTTATTGTTGGAAACATATTGGACCTTAGTTTTTTATCCGAGGACAAGGAATTGTCCCCGGTTTCAGGCGATCTATCGCGTTTGGGAATGTTGTTGATAAGAACTTTTACGAAAGATAGATGAACACGTCATACGCAATCGAAAGCTCTGGCGGCTTTTCACTCATATATCCATCGGTTATGCAAATTACCACTGTCAGTCGCAGACTATAAAAAAGAATATGAGCATATTATAGATATCGCGAATTTGAATGGATACAACCGACAAATGGTTGACTATCTCATCATAAAACACATGAGGAAAATTAAGAACTCGAATATGACAACTATGTATTCACAAAATAAGAAAATCGATCAAAAAGATGAACCAAGAAGAGTACGGTTTTCATACAACCCAGTGTTGACCAACAAACTTAAAATCCCATTCCAGCGTAACAATATGAAAATAGTATTTGCAAACAATAATAAATTAAAAAACATATTAGGTAAAACAAAAGACAAAACAGAATCCCTTAAAAAATCTGGTATCTATTCGTTGAATGTGGTGACTGTGAGAAAATATACTAGGACCAAACGAAACGTAATATCGAAACACGTTTTAAGGAACAATCCACATACATAAGAACAAACAATTGCAGACCTTCAGCCCTTGCAAATGACGTACTGACAAACGGACACTTTAATGTTAATAAAGATAATTTAAAATTCATACGACAGGTGAATGATGCGAGACGTCTAGATGCATACGAGAGTTACCACATTCAAAAAGACGACAAATCGATGAACTCTAATAATGGCAATATAACATCTTGCCTTTTCCATCTAGTGTAACGCATTACGCATACATATCAACAATATTGCAAAAAATTCACTTTTTCGTTTTCTATTTTCGGTTTCCTTTCGTAATTAAGTCGTACTTCGTGTGTCATCATATGTTCTAACGTTTATCTAAGTTCTAACTCGCGATTGTTTACAATTAAGAGAACGATGACTTGCACTTTTGGACCAATGATGCTGTAAGAAGAAGACGATGCTTTTCCATCAGTCGTGTCTGCTGATGATGATAGACAAAGTCTATCGAAATGCATACAGAGGTACTTTCAATTAATAATAAATAAGTTTAGTGTACATTTTTGTTTATTTATTTTTTATTGAAGAACACTAGTGTAATCAATAAGGTTCAGTGTTTTAATTGTTATTGCTTAAGATTGCACACAGTTTACTTTAAAATATCAGTTAATATGAGTGTTTTATTGTGGTTCAACATCCAGTACTTCGTATGGAGATTCTGCAAACTAAATTGCATATATAGGTTAGGTTAGGTAAGGTAGGGTGATCTCAATCTCAATCTCGGATCTCAATGAATCCATTGCGTTCCCCGACAGAAGGAAAAGAAAGGTATGAGAGGGGGTGGGGAGAGGAATAATGGAATTTTAGTATGAGTTTCATCGAAAAAATATTCTCCGAGGGCTTTTTTTCTGGTTCTGGCTTAGCTGGGGCATTCACAAAGAAAGTGATAAGAGCCCTCTTCCGCCATGCCCATTCTGCTCATGTGATTACCCATCGATTTGTGTTCCGTTAGGATTCCAACAAGTAAGGATAAATGAGGTCTGCCTATCTTTAGTATGTATTCTGTTTTTTTACGCGAAATATTTGGCCATAGATTTCTTGAAACCCGACAAGTGTCGATTGATGACTATCTGACATCTGCGGCCACCAGAAATTTCCGGTGAATTCTACTCTTTTCTTGCTCCAGTGGCATAAAAACCGAGTTGTCTGTTTGGCTCGGGTCTAGAGAAGACCCGATTTTGGCCAGTTCATCTGCTATTTCGTTTCCATAAATATCACTATGTCCTGGGACCCATCGAAGGGTAACTGTGTTTATCAGTGACGTGCCGTGGTGCTTTCAGTAGGGTGTTCACTATAACTTTTTATTCAAATAATTTATCTATTTTTAGTTTTAATCCAGGATTACGACGAGTACGTAATAGACAAGGATCCCATTTCATTTTATTTTTTATATTTTTTTTTTGTTGTTTTTATATTTTTTATTGTTTTTTTTTTATTTTTTTTTTTTAATTTTTTAATTTTTTTTTTTTGGTTTTATTCTGTATGTAATTTTTTTTGTTTTTCTTTTTTTTTAATATTTGTAAATTAATTCATATTTATTTTGTAGCTTACTAAATTTAACGCAGTCCAACAGCAACAGATATTTACATATAAAATCGATTCGACGGGATTTCTTCAAAAAGAAAAAGATCTCTCGACGAGCTACTTGATATGTAATGGAATCGTCAAGATAAGTGAGCTCAATTTAAAAATTTCCGAAAAAGTGTCTTTCAGTTCCATTGTATCGAGCATTTTTGGAATGTCCTTATCGGAAATATTTTTGAATTGGGACTGAGAACATTTAAAAACACAGTAAGTTAATTCTTAAGCTTTATAAAATCAAAAAATGGATAAGGCATGAGAAAGCATCAGTTCGGAATTTTTTTCTTGGATTGCGTCCGCCCCCAATGATCTGGATCATCATCATTTCTTCAAATAATATGACCAAGTCACTAAAATGAGTTTGAACAGCATTAACCAAACGAGATGAATAAATTTGAATTTCATCAAAACATATAAGATACTCTTAAAATTAGCGCACCGGCCACCACATCCACATCACTCAGTGAATTATTATGATTTTTTATGACATGAGAGCGAAACACTAAAAATAAAAACTCTTGTCTAAACTCTTCCCTTTGTGTGTTGTGCACTTGCAGTTATTACGTGCCTTTGTGGTTTTGTGTAGTCTACTCCCAGCGGGAAATATCGTCCCCAATGAATTTTATAGCTGAATTCTTCAATCAATTCACTATCCAAATAATAAAAGGAAACGTCATGCAATGATTTAGTCAGTGAAGAGTCATGCGAGGTTTCCTCAGTTCATAGAATTGAACCCACTTTTCGCTTTGTGTGTAGAAAACAACAAGACAACAGCAATCAATTCACTAGCCAGATAATAAAAGGAAACGACATGTAATGATTTAGTAAGTGAAGAGTCATGCAATGTTTCCTCAGTTCATAGATTTGAACCCACTTTCTGCTTTGTGTGAAAACAACCCTTTTTTTCGTTGAATTAAAAATTGCTTTTGATATGGAAAATTATAAGATGAAAAAACTGTTGAAAAGTCATGTAGAAGTTCATCAGTTCATCGTCTATGTCCACTCATATGCTTTGTAAAGTGTGCACCGCCATTGTGTGTTTTGATAGAAGTTGATTTTTTTTGTGTTCTCTGTGTTGACATTGTCTGCTGACAGTAAATATTATAAGAGGACTTGTGAATTTCTATTAAAATGAGGAAATCTCAGATTGTCTCAAAGTATTTCAGGTTGTTGGTTAATCACCACTTCGCATAAGTGAAGTGGTGATTAACCAACAACCACTGACCTAGTGATTTCACTTTAATTAAATTTAAAGTTTTTATTCTATATTTTATTTTAATTAACCAATCACAAAAAACACACATACACAACAGAGTAATGAATTCACTATTTATTTAATTTTCTTCACATTTTTCATATTGAATTAACTATAATTGCTGAATAAACAACTACCACTAATCTTGTGATTTGATAATTGAATTTTCATTACCATTTCCATCGAAAACATTGAACTGATGAATAAACCACATACATTTATGTAGTGAATTCACAAACTATGCAACCATCGTGTTTTTCATCATCTGGGTCGGTGAATAAACAACTTCCAACGAAGTAGTGATTTCGTTGGCGAATTTTCATCGGATTTTCAGCATGTGCTTCCCGCCTAGGACATGCCCATGTTAATTTCATCAAAGGAATCAGCTGAAAAGTGGACGGTGCAGCTGCCATTCCTCAAGGAAAAAGCTGGTCTTTCCTCAATGAATTTTTCAATTTTTCCCGCTGGGCTCTTGTGTTTTGGTTTTTAGTTAATATTGGTTTACAATGATTCCGCACCCGCACCCCATAATGAAAATGAATCATATCAGAGTTCACTCTCTCTCTGCCGAAAAGAGGATGGTACGCTGGATGAAGTTGAACCTTGATCCTTGAACACTAAACCAATTTGTTTTCTCTTCTATTCTCTCTATCCAGTCCATCCATTCGAATAAAGGACGGTGGTGCTCTCGATGAAGGTGAACACCAAAACGTTTAGAATTATAGATTTATATTTAGAAGTTTTGTCTCTACGTTTTTTTTTGTGTGGATGTGGATTTGCTTTACCACGCTTTCGGTGGTCTGTCGGTGCGTTGACATGAGGAGAACACCCTAGAATAATATTTTTGTTTAAGAATTAATACTCTTACTCTATCCATTGGAATGAATTACCGTGATGCACTTGATAAAGGTGAACATCAAACCACAGGCGCGAATGCAGGGGGGGTTGCTGCGCTGAGTATTTTAAACTCGTTACGGCAACGAACCACCAGTTTGGACTTTGTGATGACTGAGGAGATAGCTTTTATCGCCGCCTGGCTGTCTATGAAGATATCAGTATTCTTATTGGCTACTTTACAAGTGACAAGATGTTTTGCTGCCTCGCAAACTGCAAGTACTTCTGCTTGGAAGACACTGCAGAACTTTGGAAGGAAATTTTATTGATCTGTTGAGGGGTGGATAATCTGAATAGATGCCTGACCCAATGCCCTCGTTTGTTTTGTTGGGATATCTATTAGAGCTACTGGGTTAAAATCTATGTGCGGTGTAAGATAGTCCGTTTGAATGTCTATGTCAGTAAAGTTCGATATAGTTCTATGACCGTAGTGGCCCCTTTTCCAATTATTGCACTGTTTATATATTATTATAGCACTTTTTGCCGCCAACTCTTTTGTAAACAAATCGAGCGGGGCTAGTAAAAGGAAAGTTTCTAGGGCTGCGGTTGGAGTGGTTCTTATGGAACTGGTTGTACCAATACACGCTAGTCTTTGAATTTTGGTCATGGTTTTTAGATTGGTTTCCTTTTCTAGGGCTGGCCACCAGACCAAGCAGGCATATGTTAGGATTGCCTTATTATGGATGTGTACATCCAATAAATGGTTTTGGGGCTAGGTCCCCATCTTTTACCAGAAATTGTACTGCAAGTATAGAAAGCTACACATGCTTTTTTCTCCCTTTCCCTTATATTTTCTTTCCAGTTAAGTTTACGATCAAGTACCACGCCAAGATATGTAGCTGTGCCGGAAACCTGTAGCGGAACCCCGTCAATGGTGGGCGGGTTTAAGTGTGGAATATTACGCTTCCTTGTAGACAAAACCATTTCTGTCTTTAGTGGGTTGACGTTAAGTACGCAACTATCGGCCCAATTACTGAGCTTGTCAAGGGCTGTTTGCAGGAGGTCACATAGCGTAGGAACAAATTTCCCCGAGGCCATTAACACAATGCCATCGGCATATGCGACGATCGTGACACCACCTCGACTTAATTTAATTAAAATTTGGTTAACGACGAGAAGCCAAAGTAGAGGAGACAATACTCCACCCTGTGGAGTACCTCTAAACGTGCTCACTTTTAACTTACTATCACCCATTTCTGAATTTACGAGTCTTGATTGAAGCCTGAGGTCAATCCAGTTAACAAGTATTGGTCGATGCTGATAGAGTCTAAGGCTTGTCGAATTGCAGTGTTAGCAACGTTGTTGAATGCCCCTCTATGTCAAGAAAAGCTACCAAGGTAAATTCCTCGAAATTAATTGATTTTTCAATTGTGCCGACCACTTCATGAAGCGCCGTCTCAACAGATTTGCCCTTCATATAAGCATGTTGGTCCTGAGAGAGTACGTTATCATTTAGTTTTAAGCGAATATACGTTTCAATTAATCTTTCTAAGGTCTTGAGAAGATCAGAGGACAGACTTATTGGTCTGAAGTCTTTCGGTTCAGTATGAGTGGGTTTGTTATTTTTTATATCTTTGGAGCCTAATTGGAACTATACCATCAGGCCCTGCAGACTTGTATGCTGAGAAGGAGTCAATGGCCCAACTCACCTTCCTATAATCTACAATTTGGTTCCTAATATTAGAAATTTCACTAATGTTAGGGCCGTCGTCCACAGGAGATGTACCAGTTGAACACCCTGGGGAGTGAGTGCTCATAAGTAATTCTAAAGTCTCGGAGCAGGAGTCTGTTCAGGTTTTGTCGGGTCTTTTTAAAAAGCCCGGGGGAATGTTTTCCTTTGACATGACCTTTCTTAGCCTAGCAGCGTCATTTGTAGACTCAATGTCTGTACAAAATTTCCGCCAGGCTGCTCTTTTTGCATAGGTTGTAGATTTTTGTACTCATTTTTGCTGATCTTGAAGAGATCCGAGTCAGCAAGTTCATTGGTATGTTTAGCCTTGGTGAAAAGCCCTCGTGATTTTTTCCTTAAGATAGACAGCTCTTTAGACCACCATACGGGGTTAAGTTTGCCTTTTCCTTTGGAAATGGGACAAGAACTTTCTTAGGCATTGAAAATGTTTGACGTTAGTTCACTTACATGTGTTTCAATATCTAAACAGTTTACCAACAGTTTATTTTCATAATGGCCCAAAGATGATGCCAGTTTTATGTTAACGGCGTCCCAGTTTGTTTTCTTGGGATTTCTATAGGGCTTTGGATTTTCTTACTAGTGGTCTACTCGGAATGTTATCATTCTATGGTCTGAGAATAATACACTGCTTGAGACCTTCCAGTCACTGATTGCAATGGAATCAGAGTTATTGGAAAGCGTCACATCAAGCACTTCCTTTCTGTTTCTGGTAACAAAGGTTGGTTCGTTACCTCTTTTTAAGATCAACATATTTCTCTTAATGATAAATTCAAAAAGTGACTCACCTCTTGCGTTCGTGTCCGAACTGCCCCATTGTAGATGATGGGCGTGTTTGCGTTACAACCAACTAGAAGGTCCCAACCGTTCTAACCTGTTGTTGTTACCAGGTCATCTAGTGCAGCTGATGGCGGCGGCCTCGGTGAATCACCTGGCATATAGACGGAGGCTAAGATAAGGGGCGGGACCCCTTTCCTTTCACATTTTACCGTCGTCATGTCTGCATTGCTATGGGAGGATAAGAGGAAAATATTAATGAATTTTTTCGCTATTATACATGTACGATAGTTACCTTTTGTAGGCCCTTTACCAAATAAAAAAGATATAACGGGATGCAAATTTGAAAAAGTAACGGACATCGCCCCTGGAAAATTATTTGCATAACATTTTGGTATTTGAAATTTTCCAATATCATTGATACTTTTCGAGGTTTGCTACTTTAAAAGAAAAAAAAAACTCGGATGCAGCGATCTTCAGCTTCATCACAAAACTCTTATACAACAAGTCTCCCTTGAAAGCTTACAACATCCGCGCTACCAAATTACATACAATTTTTAATAATTTCTATTCAAAATACAAATCAAAATACAAATACCATACAATCTATAATACAATAGCGTTTTACTACACATGTCCTAAGCAAAGCCCGGCTAAATAAATGAAAACGTAAGCGTAAGTGTGATGCGATAAAGCACAATACATCAGGTATGCAAGCAGCTCCAGGTACCTACTTACTTCCAAAAAAGTGCTCAATTGGCAAAGCGCGATGTAGCTCTGCATTTTTGATATGTTGTTGGGGCATGTTAGAGTAGTCTGTATCTAAGTTTGCAACTTCGAAAAACCTATGCTTGCTGCAGGAAAAATGCAACAGTGAAAAAAACGCTAAGCTCATCCCATTTTTTCCGACATTTTCCTTTATAACTTTTGAAATATGCAACTAAGGAAAAAACCGTCTACTATAAACTTGTTTGTTATAAAATTTTGTACAAGACCACATCAGTTTTAAATTTATGCATGTTATATTTGTCTTGCTATCTAACCAAGAATAAAAAAAAAATTCAGAAAAACTAAGTAATTTTGAAGCAATCAAAAAATAGTTCAAAAATTGTCCTAATGTGCTAAAAATTTGTACCTAATCAAATATTCTAGAGTATTACAAGATGAAATTCGAAAATTCGATCCAAATTGGTCAAATAGTTTTGGCCAGAAACGTGAGGTTAACTAAGTGCAACAAGCAATGTTTGCATCACTGCTGTGGTCAAAGTAGGACACTTAAGTTGGCACTGATTTTTTGTTCATGTCCTTGGAACCCTTAAGTATGATAAAATATAGTTATGATATTTACGTCTTTTTTTTTGCAACTTTGATATGAATTTTAAAACTTCCGAAAATTACACACTTGGCATGTAAATATGTAATTTCGTGAACATTTTCGAAACTTCTAAATTCGCTGCCAAAGTTTCTTAAAAAAAGATATAAATATTATAACTATATTTTATGATAGTTAAAATTTCCAAGTACGTGTACAAAAATCATTGCCAACTTAAGTGTCCTACTTTGACCATAACAATGATGTAGACATTGCGTGTTGCACTTAATTAACATCATGTTTCTTGCCATAACTTTTTGACCGATTTGGATCGAATTTTAAAATTTCGTCTTGTAATACTAGATATTCATATTTATATAATTGTTATAGCAGGGGCGTATACAGCTTTAGTTCTTGGGGGGGGAGTCATGCAAAAAAAAATTAAAACACAAACTAATATTTGTTAAAAGTCAAGTGCCTTATATATTTTTTTTTTTCATATTTTACTGTGCGTATATAAAAGAAAAAATCTTTATTAACTATACTAAAAGTTTTTCCAATAGGGACGGGTTTATTTTGACAGCTCGTGGCGGCCATATTGTTTCTTTTACTTTCGCTCAAAATATCGTCCTTTAATCAATTACTAAAGACAAATCACCATGGTGAGTTACAGCGTCGAGCAACACGTGCAAATGATGTTTTGGAGCAGTTGGAAATTTGATCCCAATTTTGGTCGAAAAATCATCTTTTGCGATGAGGCCCATCTTTGGATGAATTTATTTATTTATTTTGGGCTGGAGGCCTGGAGGTGTCATCGGTCCGTACTTCTTCGAAAATGATGCTGGCCAGGCCATCACTGTTAACGGCGATCGCTATAGGTCGATGGTCACCAACTTTTTGTGGCTTAAATTGAATGATATGGACACTGAAGACATATGGTTTCAACAGGATGGCACTACGTGCCACACAGATTAAGACACAATCCATATTATGAACGAGCGGTTTCATGGCATGGTTATCTCGCGCCGAGGCGACGTGAATTGACCACCAAGATGGTATGATTTGACCCCTTTGGACTTTTTCTTGTGGGGCTTTCTTAAGTCGTAGGTCTATGCGAATAAGCCGCAAACCATTACGACCCTCGAAGACAACATAATCGATGCCATCGGTCAAACTCAGCCTGATTTACGCGCCAAAGTCATCGAAAACTAGACCTTTTGAAATTTGTTATGTTACTATAACAGGGCACTCAAATAAAAATAAAACCTTATTGATAACTTATTTAAAACTTGTTTTATTCAATTTTAAAATCGACCCGCCCTTAATAGGAAACCCTGTAATACATTACCTTTCTTAAAAATAAGTTAAAATGATTTAAAATCGTTCATATCCTGGAAAAAGATATCGTACCTTAACTCATTTAATTTCAAGACAGTTAAGAATCAAAAGTCGGCGTGAAATAGCCGACTACGAATGTAGTACTAAATTTTCACTACGCCAAGTTAGGCAATTTCGTTGAAAATATATATTTCGAACTGCCAAAGCCAATTCAAAATGAAATGAGCTACCTATACAAAAAAATTAACAAATTTGAGACGAAAACACTTTTTTGGTATTTGCAAAGTTACCTCATTTTTGGTTCCAAAGAAAAGTAAAATAAACAACTGATCCGAACGAAACTTTATTAGCTGGGCCATCAATGAACGCGCTCTTCGTTTTTATTCCTGAATGTTACATTTTTCATTTCGGAGGGCCTCATCAACAGCATACAGTAATCTCCAGTTGCCTGAACAAAAAAAACTCAGTTTAGCTGTCAAAATACTGAGGAAAAAAATGTTTGGATTCGCTTGATCATTTGTTTTGAATTTTATTCAGAATTTATATTAATCCTATCAAAGTTTTTATTTCAGCGAATTGAAGTTGCAGGAAAAATTATCATAGGTACTGTGCACTGTTTTCTGTTTCTGAAATTTAAGTAAATAGATATAAATATTCACTACTGAAAATGAAAACAATAGCTCTGATTTTCAAAAATGACCACTTGGGTAAATTGCTCATTTTACAATAGTGGAAAAACTAAAATACATTACAAATTCGTATTATAATTGAATACAAAGATTCGTTTTCGTTGCGTTTCAAGAAAAGTGTGAACAAAGTGATTTTGATATGCCTCTGATTTGAATAAAATGTATGTCTCTAAGACTGCCACCCATGAAAAAGTGAAAGGCACCTTCCAAAATAAATATGTACATCAAATATACCTTATCTTTTAATCTTTCTTACCAGCGAGCCTTTCTGATAAAAATAATGGACAAAGTTGTTAAATTCTACAAGCCTAGTCGCTTTTTGTCAATGATTCCATCCGACTGGTCAAACGGTTCACCGCAAGGAATTCCAAAAAATCTCCTTTACCATAGCTTTTGCATTATGGGATTCATGGGTTAATTTGTAAAAGTTGAATAAGTGCAAACCCCCCCCTGTATACGCCGTTGTGTTATAGAAAGTGACGATTTTTATGATAAAGTCATCGAAAATGTTGTGTCCGTCGAACGACGAATTTATGTATCGATAAATTTTTAAACTTTTATTTTATATCATTTATTAATGTTTTTATTAATTGTCGATTTTAACCTTCCCTAGACCACGTAGCTAAACCAATACTAAGGACCAGGAATCGCCACTGTTGTTGTTACCAGGTCATCTAGTGCAGCTGATGGCGGCGGCCTTGGCATATAGACGGAGGCTAAGATAAGAGGCGGGCCCCCTTTCCTTTTACATTTTACCGTCGTCATGTCTGCATTGCTATGGGAGGATAAGAGGAAAATATTAATGAATTTTTTCACTATTATACATGTACGATATTTACCTTGTGTATGCCCTTTACCAAAATAGAGAATGTAATCCTTGGACCTTAGTCCGCAGATCCTGCCACTGTTGATCCATGGCTCTTGTTTAAGGGCTATATCAATATTGTCTCTTGACAAAAAGAAGGTTAAGGTGGCCGAGGCCAACTTACTGTGCTGTATGTTTAGTTGTAGCACTTTCATCATTTTTATTATTGTTTTTGTTTTGTGAATTGGGTCGCACCTTAACCTCATTTATGCCAACCATAAGTTTGAAACCTCTAGAGGGAAGCATTGCCATCGTTTCACTATTCAGCATCACTATGGCCTCTTGGCCCGTTTTTGTAGGCGCTTCCATCGCCGGAACCTACCAATTACCACTAGGAAAGCTAGAGTTTTGACCTCTCAGGAGGTTTTCCAGCAATTCCTCGGCGATTTTTGGGCCCGGGACATTGATGCGGACTTTGGGTCTAGTGGGAAGCTCACTCTTATAGGCAACTTTGAGTGTTACCCCTGCAAGTAGTTCCTTCATCTCGTCGAATTTAGCCCGAAGCCATTTCAGAGTGGGTTCGTCTCTACACCCTTTTATCGTCGACAACGGCCCGAATTTCGGAACGAACTCGGTAGAGGCAAGTATCTCGGTGTTAATACATTCGAGGATCTTCACCTCCACCTGAGCCCATTGCTCGGTTGTTAGCAACCTTTCGGAACTCCCCTCATTTATGATGGCCACTTGAAGATTTTGTGTTACATCAGCCAGCGTACCTGCATTATGTGCGCCTTATGCTTTTTGTTGACGGAAATTGGAAGGGTTGTCGAGGCCTCTTTCTTTGACCATCTGTGCTGACTTGTAATTAGGACCTTTAACCGGTCTCACTATAGGATTGCCGCTCGTTAATCTGGAGAAGGATGTATCTTGATCTGTTGGTTTATCTTTATCATGAATCTTGTCTGAGTTGACTGCAACAGCTGGCTTGCTCTTGGTCTCAGTTTTGGCAAGAAGCTTTTGAGCCCATCTCAAACGCTTCCAGTCCCTGAAACTGAGCTTCTTTGTGTCGCCCTGGCCATGTCTTCGTACGGCTCTCTTGGCACTCTCTATCCTTTTAAGATCTGGATCCAGATTCCCTACCTTATTCCGGTGTTTGGATACACCTTTTCCTGTATCGGTTTAGGCCCGTCGTTTGACGGGCATCGATTTTCGGAATTGGAAGCCATCACGGTTCCGGAGGACCCTGGGCCATCCACACAGACTTTGGTTGGTTCACCTTCACCAGACCCTTTATTTGGAGTCGAAGTTATCTTGGCTTCCGACAGTGTCAGGGTTTTGGCCAAAGATTTGCCTTGAGTTCGCTGAGGGTTTCCAGCCACAGTGACGTCTGCGTCCGAGCTGTCCGAACTGGCAAAGGATTGATAGTCGTCTTCATTGAGGATGCGGTTTTCCTCATCAGACGGCATCTCTCCACCGCCAGCTCCCACAGCACCATCCTTAGAGTCAGTTAGATCCATGGGGTATCCAGAAAACACCTTATCAATCCCATCGGCACCGTCACCGGCAATGCAGTCTTCCGTCACAGTTGTTGTTGTTTTTGCTGTTGTTTTTTCAATGATTTCTGTATTAATAATTTGTGTCACTGGCGACTTAGTTTCTTTCGAATCCAAGCCCTCGCCGGCAGCCGTGACTTCTGCCGACACTTGAGTGTATATCCCCACTCGATTTGAAGCTTCTTCATTAACATTGTTCATAGTTTTTCTATTAGATAAACATCTCTGCTTTGGTTTTCTTGGTTGAACGATCCTAGAACTAAGTTGTTGGAGGATCGATCGTAAGCCCTCCCAGCACTACAATATCAAAACCGTGGAAGGGAATTGCATACATAATTATGTATTTTTATTTTAATTATTCGAACAGATACCTACATATTTATAGTAATATTGATTGAATCGAAATACATATTATTAACTTTACCAAAAGCAATAAAATAAATCAATTTCCTGTGAAATGTTTTCTATATTTTGTTTCATTTCAAAAGAAAAAAAAAATTTTTGATTCTCCACAGCTGTTTTGTCAGTACCTACCATTCCTTGGACGAGTTCGATTAAGTATGAATTTAGGTTCCGGAGAGTAAATTCACTCCGGTTTGCGTACCTCTGATACCAGAGTATTTTTATTTTTTAATGTAGGTTTTCTTAATAGAAATTAAAATTATTTTATTTACTTGCAATACATAGCGACTAAACGCACATGTAATGTATGTACATAAATAAGGTAAGTTTTGCATTTTAATGAAATGATATGTTGATATAATAGTTTATTTGATATGCACTATACGATGATAGACAGAGAAAAAGTAAGTTCTGTTTATGATGATAACTTTTCAGTTCATTTTCAGCGTCTGCTTTTGCACGACGACTTTTGAGCCATGACTTGTCGAAATTTGTTAGATTATTCCGAAGGTGAGTTCAAATTTTGCTCTCGTTCGCATTCATTTAATTTCAAAAAAAGGCATGACTCAAAAGTCGTCGTGCAAATGCAGACGAGAGAACGCAAAGATTCTGCAACATCTACAAAGTTGCGAGATTGTATACAGACTTTTAGGACTAATTTATTCACTCAAAGTTGAATATAACTGGGATTTTTAGAAATTTAGAATTTAGAAACAGTTTTTATACACTCTAAGTTGACGTTTTCAACTTTTGATTTTCTACTCTAGAGTTGATCAACTTTGGCTTTTCTCAACCCCCCCAAAATAGTAGAAGCTAGCGAGCAAACTTGGGATTTTTCTTCATTTCATTTCATTTCATTTCATTTCATTTCATTTCATTTCTAATCATTCATGCTATTCAGTTCTCGACCGATCACCGAAATCAAGCATTGTCGGGTGAGCTAGTAATAAGATGGGGACTACATAGAATTTTTGAGTAATTTACAGAGTTTTGTTCATACAAAATTTTGGAATACGGAATAACGACCCGTTCACAATTTATTTAACAAAAATATGTATATACCGATATATGTTTGAAAAACAACGGCAGGATCGACAATGCCATGCTACTTATTAGGTTTTGAAGGAATTTAGATAAAAAGAAAAATATAAAGTCCGGAATTTAGTTACCCATTTGTTAATTTTCTGTTTAAATCAAATTTGTATAGAAAATAGTTTTAGAAAAATGTATCCTCGAACTCCAAATTTCGAAAAATGAATTATTTTGTTCAAACTACATTTTTTCAAAAATTTACATTGTTAAGTACCTATACTAGTTTCGTTTTTATAAATCCAGATGCTTAAAAGTTTTCCTAAAAATAAAAATAACAAAAACTACTTCTGCTTGTTTTTAGTTTTATATTTTCTTCTTCACTTCGTTTCGTTTTTATAAATCCAGATGCTTAACAGTTTTCCTAAAAAATAAAAATAACAAAAACTACTTCTGCTTGTTTTTAGTTTTATATACTAACATCAAAATACTCGTACAACCATGTTTGAACTGTGACACTAATACATGTAGGCAAGGCCGCAGCCATACAATTATTATTATGATTCTTAAAGAAATATATTTCTTATGGTCAGTTGCACCAAAATATTCTAAAACCGGTTTTTGCTAAAAATCCTTTTTAAATTTATCCACATGACAAATTAATCTGTGTTGCACCAAACATCTTCACAGATTTTTAAGATGAAAATGGAGTTCATTAACCATCCCTGCATTTGAACATATGCTTTCAAAACTGAACGAAAAAATTTCAACTAGTGCAACTGAGATAGCAATACCAGAAATGTCATTTAAAATAAAGAAACTTTGGGATGCGCCGCGTTCTGCGTAGCAATACATACAAACATACATGCAAATGTAGTTACTTGGTATAAAGGCCCAACTATAATAGGCATGAGCAAAACGTCTGTGAAGTTGGCAGGGCAACATTCACCTACACTAATGGAACCAACGCAGCAATTTGCAGTGTTTTTTGCATTTCTATTCCCAATTTTGCAGTTCACCAAATAGTGGGTGTAATCGAGTGACCTGCCAACTTCACAGTGAAGTTAGCAGGTCACATAGTATATCTCGAGAACCAAGCATTCTACAGACTTAAAGTAAGGCTCCAAATTTGCAGTTTATTTTGCATTTCAAGAAATTATAGTTTTAAATTTTGAAGTCTTCAATTTGAAAAAAAATTCATACTGCCCTGCACAGTGAAGTTAGCAAGTCAGAGTGTATCTTGAGAACCAAGCATGCTTGAGACTGGAAGTAAAGCTCCAAATTTGCAGTTTATTTTGCATTTCAAGAAATTATAGTTCCAAATTTTGAAGTCCTTAATTTGAAAAAAAAAAATTGTTGCGAGGCAAGAGGAGGGGAAGGAAAAGGAATCAGTGTGGAGGTAGGGTAAGAAAAAGGAATAGGTAGAAAAATAAAAAAAGGAAGAGTTCGGACAGGGAACAGAATGCTAAGTTCCGGGGGACGCGGCCTGCTTGCGGTTGCTCAGCTTGAACTCGCCAGAATGGGGGCGATCTTGCCCCCCAAACTTAACCTCGCCTGCAAACAAAACACAAATCAGGCCAGTGAAAGAACCAAAAATCGGAAAGACTGCGGACGGATAATATCACCACTTCAAGGCGCTGCGGATGACGTTGCAGCGGTGCCATACCCACTCTACCATGAAATTCTTTGGCACTATTTGGATTTCCCCAAATTAGAAAGGTCGATGACCAGCTTCCGGTCACACCATCTTCACCGACTGGAAAAGGCTACCCTCTCAAACAGCCATGTTTAGCTCAAACCGGAACAATGAAAAGCCAAAATTTCATCAAAATAAACGGCTAAATGAAGTATTATTTAAAAATAACATAGAGGTATTTATAGTTATATATAAGGAACTTAAAGAAAAAAAAATGAATTGGTATTATTTTACTATTTATAAATTTAAATTATTTTTGCAGATGGATATTAAAAGATTACACTTAAGCTAACAAAAATACAATAAATAAAAACAAAATACAGGAAAAAGATATTAAGGTTACATAAGGCGTTTCCCAAGGAATGATGTAAATAGTACCCTTTTTGGTACCTACAAAAATTCTAGTGGGATTTGCGAATCTAAAATTCCCTACCTCTATAGAGCTCTTTGGAGGTGGACTAATGACATCAAAAATTTACCTAAGAAGCACGGACAAAAAAAAATTAGGAAACACTCTACCTATCACTTACAATAAGGTATTTATAGAAATTTTTAATTATTTGTAATTTGATTAACACCACAAATTTAAGTCAGAAAAGCAAAAAAAAAAAACAAAACTTCACCGCTTTTTTTTTTTAACTAAAAAAACAATGTAGCTAATAAAGAAAAATTATGCACACTTAAAATAAAGAGAATATATACGTTATTCATAGATATTTGAGTTTCGGGAATCCTGCTCGGTATGGTATCGATGCTTAACCAAAAATCACCAAATTTGCGTAAGCAATCCTTTATCTTTCTTCCACGTGTTTTATTCTTTTTAGGCAACACTAAGATAAATATCTTGATTTTTCTTATTTTCTATTTTTTATAGGCTCACTTTCCCTGGGTTTGTCGAAATAATTATGTGATTCGACAGAATCGGGCAGCACCAGTAACACCACTTTAGCACTTCAGTCCACAATTACGTGCAGCGAATCATAAGCGTTTGGAGAAATTGTCTTCAAAAGGCGAGTCCAGATTGTCCCATGAAAAATGAAGTACCACAAAAAACGAGGCTCGACAATCGATGGTCCCAAAAAGTTAAGATAGTTTATATTTAAAACTCACCCTAGTGTTGTTTTTTTCTTTACTTGTTTGAAAAAGTATTTGCCTGATTAATGTTGGTACAAAATCCTCTCGATCACTATGAAACACGTAAGTTTATACCACTCTAGTTAGAAATTCGAAATATAATTTAGCATAACGGATTTAATTCATCAACAAAAAAAACATCAATATCTAAGTAAGTACCTAGTATAACAAAAAAAAAAAAAAAAGAATTCACCACGTAGGTATTCTGTATAAAAATTATTTTCCCGTATTACGATATAGGTATGTGGATGCCCGAGTTAAAAGACGTACACAGCTCTTTTTTGATCTTCGGAGGTAATTTTAAAAGTGACATTGGGTTATCGTCGAAGCATAATTTTGCCGTAGGCGGAACAACCCACTTTGATTCGGTTATTCTTCCTCCCACATCATTCGGGTCGTACGATCCCATCCATCCGCTAGTTATTTTCTTTTTTTTTTTTACCATAATGTCAATGTATTATTCATCCAATTTCATCATCCATCCTTTTTTGTAAATTTCGGATGTTCTCCTCCATCCTCTCACAATTCGGTTCCTAGCTTGAGTACTAGAAATGACGCGCGTCCTAGCAGCGGCTTTCACTGTCACGTCATATCCAAACATACCCTTAAAATTTCCTGAAAATTTCCCTGAAATTTTATTTTGCTCACACCCGGAACGCGACCATCTGACATTTGGAATGGGTAATTATTTTTCATTCAATTTTATTTCCTTTATTCATTTATTTCTTAACTAGCCGCCTAACAACCAAGATGTCTGCATCAACAAGTTCGGTGAGTATTTTAATTTATGCAGATATTTTGTTAGTTATAATTATTATTATTATTTTTTTTTTTTCAGTTGCATTATATTTTTGAAATGATTGTCCTACGAAATTTTGTTTGTGTTCAATCCTCAGGGAACCTTCATCCTGTAAATTTTGCGAAGCTGAACAGGGTTCTCAAGGCGCCACCAAAAAAAGGGACGCCTAGCAGGAGATCATCTCAAGACGTGGGGCGTTACCCACGCTTCACAAGCCGGGCACACTTTTCACCGCTAGGCCACGCGTAAGCAGAATTTAGGTATACAGTTTATGAATCTCGGTTTATTTTTTCATGTTTTTTTTTTTTTTTTTCAGACGAAGAACTACGGGCGTATATAGCAAGTGCTGACTGTATCGGCGAAGGGACAGTCGGTAGCGTCACCTTTTACTGTGGCGTAAAGATATATTTGTATTTTTTTTATATTAAGCGCGTGCAAAAGGGGTTGTGACTACCCTTAAGATGATATACACAGCACGAGCGATTAGGTAGATTGGAGGGGATTTAAAAGGAGATACCGATGCACATTGGTTTTGAACGTCTGTAGATCACAATTGGAGGGGAAAATTGAGCTGGGTAGAGCATTCCACATTCGAGTAGTGCGACTAAAGAAAGAATCTCTGTACTTAACAGTACGTCCGAAATTGGGCTCAAGGGTAAACTGATGGGCATTCCTAGAAGCGCGAGTATTACGGTTGAATTGTTTAAGGGGAGGAATGCAACTGGCTATTTCACTAGAGCATTGTTTATGGAAATAACGGTAAAATAACGAAAGACATGAAACATTTCGACGGTGCTCAAGAGATGAGAATTTTTCCGTTATAGTTCTTTCACCTATCATTTTAAGAGCTCTCTTTTCAATTCTATCCAATAAACTCAAGTGGGTTATTGGACACCTGCCCAAATGTGAGAGTTAAACTCAAGTTTTGGACGAATAAAGGCTTTGTAGATCACAGCCAGATCAGAAGGGGAGAAAAATTTCTTGCATCGACGGAGAAAACCTAAACACTTAGCAGCATTTTTGGCGATGTCGAATATGTGGTCGTTCCATAAAAGGTGGTCTGTGACACACATACCGAGGACTGAAAGCTTTTCGGTTTCCTCAATGCAAGTGCCACTCATGGATAGTGGCATGGGGGGTGGGTTTTGTTTTGCTTGTCTCATGCTTGGCGGAAGCAAATTAGAAAAGTGAAACTGGAGAAACGTAGCTGATTGAAACTAGTTCCTGATAATGTGATGATGGCGGAACGAAAGTTGGAAATTGTTCGAAAAATGAGATCGGAGGGACCGAGTCCCAATGGAAATTTTGTTGGGGTAGGTGGGTCACCTGAACCGTTATCGTGGTGAGCTACCCACGGTTATCAAAGCCGGGCATATTTACGGCTATATGTTATACCGTTAAGGTAAGCACAGCATGTCAAACTTTAGCATCGCATTCCAACGCAACCAACCAGTGCAAACGCATAGGACTTAAAATTTCGCTCCGCGTCCCAATCAACTATGTACGGCAAACATGTGGGTATTTTATTTATTTTTTTTTCTATGTTTCATTTTACTTATTATTATTTTTTTTCAGATTATGGGTCTAATACGCTCAACACCCCCAATGTAAACTGTTGTTACGGGCCCTGATACTCTCGAAAATTAAGCGTCCTGTTACACAATTAGGATCTGTTCGACAAGAACCTACCAAAAACTCCTGGTAGGTATTCCATAACATCTATCTGATGTTCCATTCATTTATTATTTTATTTTTCTCACAGATAATAAGAACTAAGTAGAGCCATTGCAACCACCGAACCCCATGACCCCAGGTTTAAAGCCAGTAGGTTTGTTTGTTAGGACAACAGAAGGGGGTGCTGATTTTTTTGAAAGGTCATTGACCTGCTGGATCTAGCTGACGCTGTCTACTCATATGTCATATGTGTTTTTCTTTTCTGGGTGAGTCGCGATATTTTAAGCTACTAACCCCAATGAAGCAGCCGCAAGCGGAGTTTACAACACATACAAGAGTTGTTGAAATATATAAGGAACTAACAAACATTTATATCACAGTTTAATTATCACAGCTTGAATATCTTAGTTTGATGATCACAGTTTATACTAGGCGTAAGCAGGCCATAGGGAATAAAGATATTTTCTTCGATGGTTAGCAATCTTAAAAAGACTTACTCAGATAGTTAGTGAAACTATTAAACTAGTATTTAAATACCTACTATAAGATGAATTACGTTAATAAATAACTGTGTACCCTTTGAAAAACTTTTTTTTTTTCTCGATTATGGGAGGTACCAAGTGGTAAAGGAAACTGAAACCTGATAACCCACAGGTGATTAAGGATAATAAAAGTGAACGTCATTTTGTTTTAATTTAGTTTCGGAATACTAATAAATAAATTACTACATTCATAGATTAATAAATTAATAACAAATATGACTTATATGGACGGAGTGAATTTTATTGCACGTTGATTTAATAAAGGGGGTTATTATCACAGAGTTGAATTAGGGCTAAGATATCACAGATTTAGGCTTACAGCGAAGAATTATCATTCAATTGAAATGCAATACATGAAAGAATGAATAAATTGAAAATACATAACACCTTTGCATTGACTGAAGGATGAAACGTGGTTCTTGTACATTGTGGAAGTCTATCGTTTAAGATTCGGCCGGGTGACTTACATCTGTTATCAGGTGCTGTGCGTGCCTACAGAAAAAAAAAAACGGCTTGATGAAGATTATCTAAAACTACCTAGAGTCTTAAAGTTATGTTGATCATTGTTTTGGTTCTTCTTTCTTTGGATATATGTGAACTAAAATATTTTTTTGTTTTGAATCTAAAACGTATTAAGTGACTTTTCTTGGAATAATATAGTTAATTTTACAGGATACCCTCAACGTTTTACAAAAATCAGGTACAATGAAAAATTGTATATGCGGTACGTTTCCGTGGTATTATTATTTTTCTTTCGGTTTTCACCAGTTATCATACAGGACGTGTTTACGAAGTTACGGTTCAAGAGTTTTGATGGACTACTTCTGTCAGTCATTGCTTTAAATCTTTGGCGTGAAAAATGCCTATTTTCTTTCCGTTAAGATCTTCTAGCTCAAACTTATGACTACCTATTGCCTTAACTATACGGCATTTCATATATTTTGGGCATAGCTTTGCCGACAAGTTTTTTGAGGCGTCACTCAAAATAAAATTTCTTCGGAATACATTATGACCTGGCAGGTATCTTACCTTTCGTGTGCGCGTATTGTACGTTTTAGCCGATCATTCATTCGATTTTAAAATATTTTCACGTACTCGTTTACGTATGCACTCCAATCGATCGCACCGATGAAGTATCAACAACTCGTTATCGTCAACCGCGTTCAACTTATGTGCTAGTTCATAGCTGTTACCGTGCATGATTATGTTCGTACCGAACAACGCGAAGTATGGAGATACACCGATCGAACTTGAACTGCACTTCTCAAGGCACATGCTATGTCGCTGAGATAATAGTTCCAATCACGTTGATCAGTTTTGAGGTATGCGCGGATTGCTGCCAACAACGTGCGGTTGACTCTCTCCGACGCGTTCGATTGAGGTGAATAGTTTGCAGTTCGCATATGGGTGATTCCGTATTTTTGTAGGAATTTTTGAAACTCCTTTGCCAGAAATTGTTTCCCATTGTCTGAATGGATCAAGCGTGGAACCCCAAACATATTAAATACCTCATGGTGTAAGAATTTAATGATACTGGTAGTATTCGCGTTTTTCAACCCTTTGAGGAAAACAAACTTTGACATATGGTCTTACACAACAAAAACATACGCGTTCCCTGCTTTTGATCTGGGATAAGGACCCAAGAAATCTATATATAGTTTCTCGAATGGACGATCTGAACAATACGAATTGACAATGGGAGACGAGATACTTGGCCTGAAGCCTTACATTGTTTACAAATAGAACAGCTAGAGACATATTCGCGCACTTGCACGGTCATGTTTGGCCAATGAAAGTTTTCACGAATTCGGAATAAAGTTTTAGCGATACCGCCGTGAGCTGCCTTAGGGTGATTGCGAGCTTTGGCTATTATTTCTTCGGTTAATCCCGATGGAACCCAAAGAAGTCAAGAATGCTCTAGCATAACTTCTTCTCCTATTCTCCTAAATGCGCGTTTATATACAAAACCGTCTTCGACTTTAAGGTCCGGGAGTTCATCAGTATTTTTCTTTATTGTTTCTATTAAGCTGAGATATTCATGCTACTTGTTCTACGTCCAGAGAATCTACGTGTACCCGAGAAAGAGTGTCCGGAACTATATTAAGGCTGCCTTTTCGGTGCTCTATGTCGAAGGCAAACGATTGCAGCAACTGACTCCACGGGGCGAGTTTACCGCTCAGGTCTTTCATGCTCATGAGCCATTTGAGGCTGGAGTGGTCGGTGATTACGGTAAAATCCATGCCTTCGACATACGGCCTGAATTTTTGCACTGCCATCACCGCTGCCATGCAGTCCTTCTCGGTCACATTGTAGTTTCTCTGGCTTTTGTTAAACTTTTATGAGAAGAAGGCTATTGGAACTTCTTCATCCTCTGATTTTTTTTGAAACAGTACGGCGCCGATTCCCGCATCCGAAGCATCGCACTGGATGTAGAATTTTTTCGAAAAGTCAGGATGCGAAAGAACCGGTGCCGTAGTTAACGTCTTCTTCAGATCCTCGAACGCTCTCAGTGCTTCATCCGTCATTTGGAACTTTTCATTCCTCTTTTTCAACAGGTCCGTCAGGGCTGTAGTCAGACTGGAAAAGTCTTTAATAAACTTCCGATACCACCCTGCTAAACCAAGCAACCGCCGAACCTGCCTTGGAGTTTTGGGAACTGGAAAATCCACTATTGCCTCCACCTTAGCAAATACTTCAGCTCTTTGAAGCAAAACTTGGATTTCTTCATGTTGATGGTGAGGTTACCAGGGCGATATGCGTCTCAAAATCCAGCGCCATGATTAACAAATCGTCAAGGTACACAAAGATACGATCCCTAAGTCGTGCAGGAATTACCTTGTCCATTAACTGGCACAACCTTTGAGCCGCATTACACAAACCAAAGGGCATGACAGTGAATCGGTACAAAGGTCTTCCCTGTACCGCAAAGGCAGTCTTTTCCCTACTCTGTTTTTCCAGAGGTATTTGCCAGAATGCTCCTTTTAGATCAATACTACTAATGTAGTATGTATCCGGAAGTCGGCTGAGGAGCCCCTCGATATGAGGAAGAGGATTCGCATTTTTCTTTGTTAGTGCGTTCACCTTCCGAGACTCGAGACAAAGTCTATTTTTTCCTGGTTTGCGCAAGAGAACCACTGGTGAGCACCACGGGCTCTCACTCTCCTCAATAACGCCGAGGCTCAACATCCAATCTAACTCTTCATACAAAATGGCTTGTACCGCTGGCGAAACAGGGTAGTGACGCTGTTTCACAGGGAGTGCATCTCCTGTATCAATAACGTGCTCCATGAGTGTCGTCTTTCCAAGACGATCCCGGTCATAACACAGAAATCTCTGCCTGACGGCATTCAATCTGGCCTGCTGATCAGGGTTCAACTGATGAGCGTTCGACAGATCTGCTTCATCAGTTAACGAAATGGTGCTAATCACATTTGGGGCTAGTTGGAATAGTCTCCAAAAGTCTACTCCTAGATAGATTTCTTGATCTAGGTTAGGGACTAGGTAAAACGTAATTTCCTCAACTTTCTCTTTATAAGTAATTTTAATGAGTACTTTCCCTACAATTGACTGACTCTTACCATCAGCTGTTTTGACTCCTGAGTGAAATGTAATTGTAGGAAGTTTAAGTTCTTCGACAAGCTTCATACAGTTTTTTCCTAGAATGCTGACACTTGCGCCACTATCTAAACAATATAATGGTAGAACCAATACGATTTTTCAATTCTTTTCTAATTTTGAATCTTTTCCTAGCTTTAAGAACTTTTTTTGAAGGAGAATGCACTTTATCGTTAAAAATCCTTTCTCTAATACGAAAGTATTCCTCGATTCTAATGTGTAAAGCCTTAATATTGAACAACTTTGGTTTGATTGGACTTTCTATATGGGAATTTTGATTTTCACTTCTCTTTAAAATAGTGATTTTGGTGTGGCCCTCTCCTATTAGAGGACTTTCGGATGATTTTGTGTCAGCATCAACAACTGGGAATTTTGGAATGAACGGGGGTTCTAATTTTGGGTAGAACGCGAATCCCCCGGATCCTTCACGTTCGACGGTCTGTTTCCCGGGTTACACCGAGTGCAATGAGGTGTTTTTACACCTTCTAAACCACACTTAAAACAAAACAGGTTGCGGACGTCTGACTCTCAGTCAAAAAAGGTGTGACCGTGTGTTTTGCAGTTCCAGCAAACCAACTTTGATGGATCAGCGTATTTCCGTGGAGGAAGTTTTGCACGAGTTCCACCAAACTGATATACGGCCAGTTGTTCATCAGCAGACTGGTGCTGGTCTTCGTAATCCAGCTCATTAGCAATGTATCGACCCAGTGACTTCGTGGATTTTGGGAAGTCCCGTTCTTTCTTTGGGAATGCTGACTCAACATCCTTACAGGCGTTCATCAGCTGATCCAAGGAGTACATCATCATGGGATACACCAACTGCACCAATCTGTCATTGAGGTTCTTCTTCAATATTTTTACCAGTTCCACTTCCGGAATCGGTATTCTCAGCCAAGAAATCATCAATGTCCTCTGAGGAACCTTGTTTGTGCTCCATGATCTCTCACATAATGTCGTAATCTGACCGATTATTTTTGAATTGTCGCAACAGAGCTTCTCGCAGAGTGGGCCTGTAACTCGTCCTTAGGAATTGCCAGTACCACTCGTTGGCGTTTCCCTTCAGCAAAAGATGGAAGTCACGCAATATTACGGACCACGGACACCTATGGTTGACCTGCAGTGCCTCTATACGTAAAACAAAGTTTTTCACTGATAGGGTACTGGAATATTCCAGCGATCAATTCTGATTGGATCCTTAAATCCAGAATTCCACCAGTGCGGTGGGTAACCGACTTGATTCTCGTGAGAATCATTATCAATTGGATTCCTGGCAGGTCCCAGATGAGCATCTTGATGATAGTCTGGAGGGTATAACCCTTCTTTGCTTTGCCGGAATGTTTCTTGTCTTCTTCGTCGCTGTTGAGGAGGTTGTACAAAATCGTTCCTCCTTGTATCTGGCTGAGGAGGCTGCTGTGTTGGTGGATGGTTTGGCTGTGGATAATTAAACACCGGAGCTGCTGGTTTCGGTACTTGGTCAGTGGTTGTCGGAGACGGCCTACCTAGATTCAATTCCGTGAGGAACCCACCTAGCTGGTGTTGGAGTTCATCTTTTAAGGTATTAGTGACCTCTGTTTGTATGGACTGCTTTTAAGATGTTAAAGTATCCACCGTGGCTAAATTTATATAAGCTTTTAGATCCTCCGGAAGTATGGTTTTTTCTTTCCTTTCATTTCCCGGAGGTCTATTTGAAATAGAATTTAAGATATCCCTACACCCACCCATGTTTCGCGGGATTGCTCTAGTTTGCCTAGGAGCGGAAGCACCACCTAAATTGGGCATTACAGTCTCGTTCATCGAACCGAAACTCGATCGTTGAGGCTGCTTATCTTCTGCTCCCAACCCACTGATATTGCTGAAGGACGGAGTAGAAACAGACTCGATATTGCTGTCGGACGGATTGTTATCGGCCGGATTCCCTGAACTGGCTGGTAAATTGGATGTGGATCGGATGTGCCTATCAGATAATAGAGGGGAATGCATCATCCGACGTCTCTCGGTACTATCTAAATTTTGACTAGCTGATCTAGTTAATCTAACATTTTCTTCTATTTTAGTATCCCTAATCAGCCGGTTTTTGCGGTCTTCTTCATCTTTTCCAGTGGGATACATTTGGGAATTACAAGAAGTGAAACGATCGACCAAATAAAAATAAATAAATTAACGAAATAACGAAAAAAAATAAGGTGAGTTTTCTTTTGAAATTATCCTATTTTCAAAAAAAGAAAACAACGCTGAAAAGTATAAATATTTGTATAGGCAGTAAAGGCAATAATATAAATAATTGTATAAGTAATAGTATAAGTAATTTGACTTTGTTTTCTATGTGCAAATTAAACCGGGTTACCTTAAGAAAACTAGTAACTCTAAGTAGTAGAATAATTATTATTGAATTAATAGATTAAGGTTAGTTTAAGTTAAATTCAAAAATAATTGAATCTAATAAACTTTAAAAAGTTTTTAAAGATAACAAAAAAGGATTTTTTTTTTTTTTTTTGTAAAGAGTTTATTAGTTGCTTTAAAAAAAATTCTTTCAAAATTTTGAGTTTTAAAAGTTTTTCTTGATTGCTTTTGCTTTGTATATACACATACGGGGTGCTTCAGGTAGCGTCTTCGGTGGTTTCTTGACGACATGGGGTGACCTTACTAGTGGCATCTTTCAAAAATATGACTGACGGACAGACAAAAGTAAATCCCTTGAAGTAGTGAGGTAGAAAAGGAATGACAAAAAAGTAGACAAAACAAGTAAGTAATTAAAGAATTAGATATGCTTCCCCTCACCGTTCCTGCAATCCTAGTCCGTCTCTTAGGACTTTGCTAGAAGACTTGAAACGGTAAGGAAAACGAAACACAAAAAAAAAACGTAAGAAAAATTGAAAGATAAAAGTTGAAACGGTGCATCGATGTCCGACGGAATCGTCCAACATGGTCACTGCGTCCAAATTGAAATTAAACAAGACTAGACAAAAGAGGAAAGAAATTGAAAATTAAGACAGAAATGATAAAATTTGGGATAAGGAATGTAGGGGTAACTATACATGAGAAAAGTTCCTGTTGTCGTTGCAAATCTTTGGAATTCATCGCGATTCGCTTAAGTATGTCTTGGACTTTCTTAGCGAAGACTTACGAATCCAAAAACTTGCAACAATTCCAGGTTAAAAGAAGAAAGAAAGAGAAGAGTTACCCTCTTTAACCGCCGTTGCAACGAATTTCCAGGAATTCATCGCAATTCACCTAAGTACGTCTTAGACATACCTAGTGAAGACATACGAACCCTAAAAATTCACTGCAAGTTTGGCCAAAGATAGCGAAAAACACACTTTAAACCGCAGGCGCTGTGAATTTCCAAAATCTCATCGCGATACGCCTAGGTATGTCTAAGACTTTCCTGACGCAGACCTACGAGTTTTGAAAATCCACAGTAAGTTTGGTTTGACTATCACGAAAACGAAAACTACAAAAATCTTGGCTAAAAAGCTAAGACGTTGGGCGCCATTTGTTGCGAGGCAAGAGGAGGGGCAGGAAAAGGAATTAGTGTGGAGGTAGGGTAAGAAAAAGGAACAGGTAGGAAAATAAAGAAAAGGAAGAGTTCGGACAGGGAACGGAATGCTAAGTTCCGAGGGACGTGGCCTGCTTCCCGTTGCTCAGCTTGAACTCGCCGGAATGGGGGGGATCTTGCCCTCGAAACTTAACCTCGCTGCAAACAAAACACAAATCAGGCCAGTGAAAGAACCAAAAATCGGAAAGACTGCGGACGGATAATATCACCACTTCAAGGGCGCTGCGGATAACGTTGCAGCGGTGCCATACCCACCCTACCATGAAATCCTCTGGCACTGTTTGGATTTCCCCAAATTAGAAAGGTCGATGACCAGCTTCCGGTCACACCATCTTCACTGACTGGAAAAGGCTACCCTCCACACCCCTGAAAAGTTGGTCTTCAAACAGCCATGTTTAGCTCAAAACGGAACAATGAAAAGCCAAAATTTCATCAAAATAAACGGCTAAATGAAGTTTTATTTAAAAATAATATAGAGGTATTTATAGGTATATATAAGGAACTTTAAGAAGAAAAAATGAACATTGTGTTACATCAAATATGAATTGGTAATATTTTACTCTTTTTAAATTTAAATTATTTTTGCAGATGGATATTAAAAGATTACAATTTAGTTAACAAAAATACAATAAATAAAAACAAAATACAGGAAAAAGAAATTAAGGTAACATAAGGCGTTTCCCAAGGGATGATGTAAATGGTACCCTTTTTGGCACCTAAAAAAATTCTAGTGGGATTTGCGAATCTAAAATTTGGAGGTGGGGACTAATGACATCAAAAATTTACCTAAGAAGCACGGACAAAAAAAAACTTAGGAAACACTCTACCTATCACTTACAATAAGGTATTTATAGAAATTTTTAATTATTTCTAATTTGATTAACACCACAAATTTAAGTCAGGAAAGCAAAAAAAAAAAACAAAACTTCATCGTTTTTTTTTTTTTTTCAAAAAAAAACTAACAAAACAATGTAACCAATAAAGAAAAATTATGCACACTTAAAATAAAGAGAATATATACGTTATTCATAGAATTTGAGTTTCGGGAATCCTGCTCGGTATGGTATCGATGCTTAACCAAAATTCACCAAATTGGCGAAAGCAATCCTTTATCTTTCTTCCACGTGTTTTATTCTTTTTAGGCAACACTAAGATAAATATCTTGATTTTCCTTATTTTATATTTTTTATAGGCTCACTGGGATGGATTAGATTCCCTGGGTTTGTCGAATTAATTATGTGATTCGACAGAATAGGGCACCAGTAAGACCACTTTAGCACTTCAGTCTACAATTACGTGCAGCGAATCATAAGCGTTTGGAAAAAATGTCTTCAAAAGGCGAGTCCAGATTGTCCCATGAAAATGAAGTACCACAAAAAACGGGGCTCGACAATCGTTGGTCCCAAAAAGTTAAGGTGGCGGCGGCCCAGTCTATCACTGTAAATCTGGGACCGCCGAAATTCAAAGGAAGGTAGTTGGGTTAAACCTATATAGTTTTGTTCACTTTAGCCCCAAATTTCAATAAAGACGTTTAGATTTAAAACTGACCCTAGTGTTGTTTTTTTCTTTACTTGTTTGAACAAGTATTTTCCTGATTAGTGTTGGTACAAAATCCTCTCGATCACTATGAAACACGTAAGTATATACCGCTCTAGTTAGAAATTCGAAATACAATTTAACATAATGGATTTAATTCATCAAAAAAAACATCAGTATCTAAGTAAGTACCTAGTATAACAAAAAAAAAAAAGAATTCACCACGTAGGTTTTTTGTATAAAAACTATTTTCCCGTATTAGGATTTAGGTATGTGGATGGCCAAGCTAAAAGACGTACACAGCTCTTTTTTGATCTTCGGAGGTAACTTTAAAAGTGACATTGGGTTATCGTCGAAGCATAATTTTGCCGTACGAGGAACATCCCACTTCGATTCGGTTATTCTTCCTCCCACATCATTCGGGTCGTACGATCCCATCCATCCGCTAGTTATTTTTTTTCTTTGCCATAATGTCAATGTATTATTCATCCGATTTCATCATCCATCCTTTTTTTTGAAATTTCGGATGTTCTCCTCCATCCTCTCACAATTCGGTTCCTAGCTTAACAACTAGGTGGCGCTGAAGCTAAAACCACCAATTAGGGTTCGGTTCACACTATAGACTATTCCCCACAAACGTCATGCCTAATGCAGCGCTGAATGGGTCCAAATAATGCTGGGCACGGGCGTCCACAACAAAATCATACTGCCCTGCGAACTTCCCAGTGAAGTTAGCAGTTCAGAGTGTATTTCGAGAACCAGGCATGCTAGAGGCTTGAAATAAGGCTCCAAATTTGCAGTTTATTTTGCATTTCAAGAAATTATAGCTCCAAATTTTGAAGTCATCAATTTAAAAAAAAAAATCATACTTCCCTGCTAACATCACAGTGGAGTTAGCAGGTCACTCGATTACACCCACTATTTGGTGAACTGCAAAATCGGGAATAGAAATGCAAAAAAAATGCATAAAACTGCAAATTACTGCGTTGGTTCCATTAGTGTAGGTGAAAGTTGCCCTGCCAACTTCACAGACGTATAAGCAAACATAAGCTAATGTCAAAAAGCTAATGAAAATTTGCTTATGTTTGCAAAATTACCCCGTTTAGCCATAATTTTTTTTTTTTTTTTTTTTTTTTTTTTAATTAAGCGCGCACTAAAGGGGTTCTTACTACCCTTAAAATGTTTAAACACATTGCGAGCGTTAGGAAAATAGGAAAGGATTTAAGAGGAGATGCCGGTGCAAATTGGTTTTGAACCTTTGAATGTCAAAATGGCAGGGAAAAATAGTGCCGGGTAAAGCATTCCACATTCTTGTAGTGCGCCTAAGGAAAGAATCTCTATACTTAACAGTACGTCCGAAGTAGGGCTCAAGGGTTAACTGATGTGCATTCCTAGAAATACAAGTATTACGGTTGAATTGTTTTTGGGGAGGAATGCAACTGGCTATTTCGCTAGAGCGCTGGTTATGAAAATAACGGTAAAATAACGAAAGACATGAAACATTGCGTCGGTGTTCGAGAGGTGCAAATGCTTCCGTTATATTTCTATCACCTATCATTTTCATAGCTCTTCTTTGAATTCTATCCAATAGACTCAAGTGAGTTATTGGAGCACCTGCCCAAACATGAGAATTGTACTCGAGTTTTGGACGAATAAAGGCTTTATAGATAACAGCCAAATCAGAAGGGGTGGCAAATTTCTTGCATCGCCGAAGAAAACCTAAACATTTAGCAGCATTTTTGGCAACATCAAATATGTGATCGTTCCACAGAAGGTGGTCTGTGATACACATACCGAGGACTGAAAGCTTTTCGGTTTCCTCAATGCACGAACCACTAATAGATAGTGGCATGAGGGGTGGGTTTCGTTTTGACGACACTAGACAGCATTGAGTTTTTGAAGCATTAAATTCTACGCGATTTTTGATTCCCCATTGGACAATGCTGTCGAGATCAGAATTTAATGAGCTTATCATACACTGCCGTTCAAGTTCCACATCCGAAGGACATGGATGAGAATCTGTAAACGAATATGAGAAGCTGAGGGTACTGTCGTCAGCGAAACAGTTTAGTGGATTAGACGTTTCAGACAAAAGATCATTTATAAAAATAAGAGAGTCGGAGACAAAACGGAGTCCTGGGGTACACCAGCATTTATTTTGTGGATTTCAGACTTGAAACCGTCCAATACAACTTATATTGAACGGTCCGAAAGGTAATTTCTAATCCAACGAAGAAGAGATTCATCGAAACCAAATGCGCGCATTTTCTATAAGAGAGCTTGATGCCAAACTCTATCAAACGCTTTTGAAATATCATGTGCAATAATCTTACTTTCTCCAAAACGATGTAAGGATTTGTTCCACTGTTCGGTGAGATATACCATCAGATCACCAGTGGACCTATTGCTACGAAAGCCGTACTGCCGGTCATTAAGAAGCCTACGTTCTTCGAGATATTTCTTGAGCTGAAAATTGATCAGCGTTTTCATGACCTTGGAAAGAAAGGACGTAATTGGACGATAGTTTGAGGGTGAAGAAGATACGCCTTTTTTAGTGACAGGCTGGACAAATGCTGTTTTCCATCCACTCGGAAGGAGACCAGTAGAGTAGGCCAGATGGAAAAGCTTACGCAGTGGTTTTGCCAGCGTTGAAGAACACCTCTTCAGAACAATGGGAGGGATACTATCCGGGCCAGCGGACTTGTGAATGTCGAGATCTTTTAGAACTCTAGCAATTGCACGAGTGCGAAAGAAGATTTGCCCCATAAAATCGTTTACGCTCTCAATTACAGGCGGAGTTCTATCACTTACTAGCAGCGTCGAATTAATAGCAAACTGTGCTGCGAGCAAATTGGTTTTATCTTGCGAGCTGACAGCAGGTGTGTCATTGGAGACGAGCGTTAGAACCGCAGACGAAGAAGTGTTTCGAATGTTTTTTGCAAATGACCAAAAATTTTTACTACTATTGGGACATTCTAGTATTTTTTGCCTTAATTTTTGGTCATGCAAAAATTTGGTTCTTCTAATATGACCGTTACAGGTCTTTCTGGCTTGTTGAAACTTTTTCCGGTTTTCCTCAGTAGGGTTGGCTTTGTAACTACGGAAACTTACTTCTCTAACCCTAATAACCTCTTTACAGCTCAAATCAAACCACGAGTTTTCTTTGGGTGTGATGGATTTAACCCTATTCGGGATAAAATTTCTCATTCCACAAAGAATTAAATTTGTGATCATATCTGCTCTGGCATCTACGTCACTATCGAGGAAGCATAGTGACCAGTTAAAGTTTCTGAAGAAAGCATTAAGACCGTCCCAGTTGGCTTTCTCGTACTGCCAAACAGTTCTCTTGGGAGTTTTTTCTTTAACTGAGTTTTGGTGGCACGAGAAATTCGCAGATATGACACAATGGTCTGATGTGCCTAGAGGCGATAATACACTAATAGTGTATTTATCAGGGTCAGAGGTAAGGAACAAGTCCAGGGTGTTGGCGGATTGACCTGGAACGTCAGGGATACGGGTTGGCTCGTTAACAAGCTGAGACAGGTGGTTTAACTCAGCAAAGACCTCAACAAACCTTCCTTCGGGTGTTGTCTGACCCGAAAAGCGAAGCCAATTAGAATTGTGTACATTGAAATCGCCCGCAATGACGATTTCAGTGTGAGGGTAATGGGCAAAAATTTTTGAATGGAGTCGGAAAGAGCATCAAACTCGTTAAAAGTTGAATTTCTGTCCAAATTGGGGCTTCGATAAACGAAACATGTGTGTATGATGTGCTTATTTACCGTAAATTTTAACTACATGAAATTAAAGTTTGTGTTAGAACACAAACCATATTGTGGTTGAAGTTGGTACGCAACATCATTCCTTATATAAACGGCAAGACCATGGAATGAAAAGAATAATGGCACTACATTATACCCAAATATATTAAATTCCGAATGATCAGAATTTTCACCCATCTGGGTTTTACTCAGTGCCAACACAGCTGGCCTGTTGTTTGCAGTATAGACGTACGTAGCGTAGAAATTCTTTCTAAGCCCACGAATGTTGCTAAAATCGACACTAAATCTATTAACCTTTTAAAATATTCAAAAATAGCGAAAATCCAAGTCAGACAATTAACTAAGTTGAATATTTATTCCAGATCCCAATTTGAACTTTTCAGTTCAACTTGACACTAGTGTTAAGCCTTAGTGACAAAATTGTAATGAGCCGGCCCTGGTTAACTAGAAAAACTAAACAGCTATCTATCTGACGCCAGGCTTGCTGAAATGATGTGATGCTCTATGTGGGGAACACACAGTGCATACAACGATTCAAGTAAACCTGACTGTAAGAAGTGAAAGGGAAAGGAAAAGAAGGGACTCACCACTCGTTGCACTGTGTTTTTTTTTTCTTTTTTTCATTTCTATTTTGTTGATTTTTGTTTTCTGCGGTTATGATGACTTGTTTTTTTTTTGTCTATGCACTTGCACTGAATTTGTTTTTTGTGGGTGCTCGGCGCGAGAATTATAATTTTTGATTGATTTATGTGGGTTATGGTTATTTATTTTGCACTGGATTTTTTTTTTTTTTATTATTATAGGTAATTAGAATTTTCTATTCTTTTTTTATGAAATGGAGAAAGAGTAAACAAAACAAGGTTTGACACACATTAGCAATGAAAAAAAAATAAAAAAAGACAACAGGCACGTTACAACGGTTACAACGAGACGAGATGGACTTTCACAGACATGTGTACTCGATGGAAGAGCAGTCGGCACTTGGACTTATGCGCACATAAGCAAAAATTAAAAAAATACCTCTCCGCTTTCGTCGCACTTTCGATTTTGAGCTTTGTGTTTTGTTCCGCATTTTTAAATACATATATGAAAATGCAGCAACGATACAACAAAAATTACACATACTCGTGCACAGCTCGTGAATTGATTCACAAAACAGCTGTGGCATTGTGTTTTTTTTTGTATGCATTTGTAAAATTTACTTAAGCGGCGAGCGACTGGGATCGCTGTATATGGGTCGTTTTCCACTTCACTCAAAATATAAAAAAAAATTGCATTTAAATTCTAACTTATGCTTTTCACCCTTCCAAAAAAAATTGGTTTTACAATTTAACTGGAGGAAAATTGAACTTAAGTTTATTGGTTCGGTCGTTACTTACGCCACCTATTACGGGTTCTTCCTCTGCTGCGTACCCCATCGGGGTTGGATTCGAAGACTCGTCGGGCAGGTGCGTTGCTGTCATACGCTCCACGTGCCCCAGCCATCTCAGCCGCTGTATTAACCAGGTCAACGTCTCTGTATAGCCCGTATAGCTCGTCGTTGAATATTTTTATCCATCCTCCTTCGATACATACCGGACCGAAAATCACATGAAGAATCTTCCTCTCAAAACACCCTAGCAGATTTGTATCCGAATCTTTCAGTGTCCATGCTTCTGATCCATAACGCAGGACCAGGATGATTAGGGCCTTGTATGTATGTTGGCAAGAGTAATTCTTCGCTTGATCTCTGCACTGATGTCATTCTAGACAAAGTCCTTGACAACTTCGAAGTTATTTCTGTCCATCGTGATATTTTGCCCGAGTCGACGATGTCCTCTCTCGATGACAGCATATACTTCGTCTTGTTCTCATTAACCGCCAATCCCATTCTAGCTGCCTCCGATTCAATGCTCGCAAATGCCCCTGCACAGCTCGCTTCGTTCTGCCGACAATGTCTATGTCATCTGCATACGCCAGCAATTGAACGGACTTTTGATAGATCGTACCGCTGGTGTTGACATGTGCGTTGCGTACAATGGCTTCAAGAACGATGTTGAATATGTTGCATGATAACGCGTCGCCTTGCCTGCATCCTTTCTCAACATCAAAGGAATCGGTGGTGTTCTTACCAATTTTGACGGAGCAGCGAGATTTCTCCATCGTCATCCTGCACAGGTGGACGAATTTGGCAGGGATGCCGAGACTCGACATGGCTCTGTATAATTCGTCCCTTTTCACGCTATCGATAAAAAGGTGGTGTGCATCGATCTGGAATTCCCGGGATTTTTCTAAAATCTATCAGAGTGTCAACATTTGATCGACGGTTGACTTGCCTGTCCTAAAACCGCACTGATAGGGGCCGATCAGATCGTTGACAAAAGGTTTTAAGCGGTCACACAGGATAGCCGACAAGATTTTATAAGTGACCTTTAGGAGACTAATTCCTCTGTAGTTGGTACATTTCAGAACATCTCCCTATTTATGGATGAGGCACACCATTCATCGGGCATACTTTCATCTAACATTTTCCAGATGAGCTGGTGTATGCTCTCCTAGCCAATTCGGCTTGTAAGCCATCCGTACCAGCAGCCTTGTACGACTTAAGTTTGGATATCGCCAATCGCACTTTGGTAAGGTCGGGTGGACGAAACTCTTGGCCATCATCGTCCAAGTTGAATGGAGTCTTCTGTCTATTAGCAGCATCTTGGCTGTCTTCGCCATTAAGCAGTCTATAGAAGTTTTCTTTCCAGATCCTCAGCATTGACTATGTGTCTGTATCTCCCCTACCGCTACAACCCTCAATAGACTCTACTGCCCGCTTCTCGTGCTCTCTCTTTTTCCTCCTGAGAAGTCGATGTTCCTCTTTTCGTTTCAGTCCGTAGAGCTACCGGGCTACTCTCTCAGAAGCTCTTGTTCGAGTCTGAAGCACTGCCTGGTAGGCCTCGTCTTTAGCTGCATGCGCTAGCCGGCACTCTTCGTCGAACCAGGGGTTTCGTTGTATTCGCCTAGTGAAACCCAGCACATCAGAGGCGGCACTTCTGATGGCTTGTTGACAGTGTTTCCGCTGGTCCTCTGCACTTGATGCTGGTGGCGGACCTCCTGAGAGATTAAGAGTTACGTGGTCTGCAAAAGTTCTGGCGGTCTCTTGCGATTTAAGCTTCTCGACATCGAATCTTTTCACAGCATCTGCTCTTCGTTGTCGCGTCATGGATATCCGCATACGTAGTCTAGCTACTACCAGGTAGTGATCGGAGTCAATTTTGGCCCCTCGGAACGTTCGGACGTTCAAGATACTGGTAGCATGTCTCGCGTCTATCGCAACGTGGTCGATTTGGTTGACGGTTAGTTGATCACGCGACCACCAAGTCCCCTTGTGTATATTGAGGTGTGGGAAGTAGGTGCTTGAGATGATGACATTTCGCCCCGCCGCCGCAAAGTCTGCCAGCCTGTGTCCGTTGCCGGAAGTTTCGTCGTGTAGGCTGTGTCCTCCGACTATCGAACCAAAGATGCCCTCCTTTCCGAATCTTGCGTTGAAGGCACCAAGATTGATCTTGATGTCGTACTTCGGGCACATATCATACGTTGTATGATATAAGATATAAGTAAGAATGCTTCTTTGGTTGAGTCCTCTCTCCTTTCATGGGGGGCGTGAACACAGATGAGCGTAATGTTCTTAAATTTGCCTTTAATGCGGATTATGACCAGGCGCTCGCTTACACTTCGGAACCCCAAGACTTCTTGCCTAAGTCTTCCTCTTATCACAAAACCAAAACTAAAGAGCCGCTGACCCTGTTCCTTCAAGCACCCACCGTAGTAGATGTCACACGATTTCAGTCTCCGTATGCCCTCTCCATCCCATCGCACTTCCTGGATGGCTGTTACGTCAGCCTTTAGCCTGTCCAGGTTCTCCACTAATTGTTTGGCTGCACGTGTTCTGTATAAGGACAGGACGTTCTACGTGCAGATCCAAAATTCATTGTCCTTGTTTCGTTTGCTTGGGTGGTCAACTTTAAAATCATCCATATCCGAGGCTTGTTGTTGTTTCGGTCGTTGGGCTTTTAGAATTAAAAGTGGTTGGTGCTACTGATATCATTTTAAAATCTAACGAAGCAATACGAATTTAAAACATCTTGGTGCAACTGGCCATTAGTTAAGTTTAATGGCCAAATCAGAATCACGTGTTAGGTCACTCCGACCGGGTCAGGCGACCCTTAAATTTGCAAAACAGAATTCCGCGGCAGGCTTCGGGCTTTGACAAGATAGGAATTTGATAGAATAAGAGATCTATTTCTTTAAATTAATTTCTCATGATTTCCTTACGGAAAATGGAGAAGCCAGTGTCTCTGCTTTTATTTTATTTTTTGGTGTGTACATTTTTTAATGTTTTTCGATAAATGCAATAAGAAAAAAGTGAGTGACTGAGTCGTGCGAAATTGCTTTACCAAGCATTTAGTTCAGAACTGTAAGTTATATTAGGACGACTCATAGGTACATTTATCTATTTATAAAAAAAAAAACATTTGGAGGGACAAATTATGGATTTATGAACATTTTAATCTTGTAGGTATAGAAGGCATTATCATGCACTCATGTAACCATGATCCATGAGCGAGTGCGCATAGATGGCAGAGTAGTAACGTACCTAAAAACTAGAGGGCATCTCATTAAGTTAAGAGATTTTGCATATCGAATAATTTTCCGAATAATTGCAATGAATTTTTCATTCCATGTGAAGCGCGGAATCAAAAGAATACCAAGCTAAATTGAAAGCTATACAAAACGGATTAGGTAGAACTTTTATTTTGAAAGCAAATATACATATATCTAACAACAAGTGGTGAGTTTTAACACACTATAATTTTATCCAACAGGAAGATGGAAAGGCAAACAACCATGGTTTGATTGGGAATGCATTGCAGCAAGAACAAAATCTTTCAAATGTATTCGTGTATTGAAAAACACAAGATGTGAAATTGCAAAATTCAGATACAAGGAAGCTAACTGGTCGTAAAAAAATATATGTAAACTGAAACAGAAGTCTTAAATGCAGTTTTTGTCTAGATCACTAGAGAACATTAAAGACACTTAATATTGGGCGTTTTTCGTTTTCGTTCAGAGAAGGAATAGAGCAGGAGCACATCGGCCATCATTTGAACATCCTCTGAACCGAGCCGAGTCCGAGTCTGATTCATTTTCGAAACAAATTTAGGTAGTCTTCATCTGCCATTTCAATTTGCTTTATTGTTTCTACTTATTTCCTTCATTTTTAGTTTGACATTTCCCTGCTTGGCGTTTGCTCAGTCTGTTTGGTAATTTTTACTGCACCCGTAGAGAACGCTCTGAACATACATCTATGTCGAAACACTTGACTTTACTTTTCCGAACGTTTTTAATGCGCTCTATTTGAATAACACCTATTAAAAGGTTTACATCCCAGCCGCGTTCACCTAAAAAATAAAAATTTTATTTTTTCAGGGCTACTGCCTCTTGCGAAGAATTTACATATCCTCCAAGAGTATCACGTGTCATGAATAAGTGCTTCTCGTCTAGCCGTTTTGATTCGGCATACAATTGTAGGTCTCTTCCATTCCTGTTGACACCCGCACACAAAAATGGTTGCGAGTTGTTTGTCACTTGGCCCTGGTTCTTCACGAACCGTTGCGCCACCCAATTTAATTATTTTTTTTTTTACTAAAAAGGGTTGGCCAGATATGTCAGTCCAAGCATCCAACTAACCGTTTTCGGTTTTATTTGAGGTTATGTTATGCATCGAGAGTTCTTTTAACTTAAAGGCTAGGGCTGGCCACTAGACGAGACTCTGCGAGACTTTGTAAGTCTCGTCTCGGTCTCTTTAAAATCGAAAATTTTCAGTCTCGTCTCGGTCGTTTTTCCGTTTTGGTTCAGAGAATGAATTGAGCTGGAGCACATCGGTCATCATTTGAACATCATCTGAACCGAGCCTGTTTGGATCAGTCTGATCTATTTGGTGTTTGCTCAGTCTGTTTGGTAATTTTTTCTGCACCCGGAGAGCACGCTCTGAACATACATCTATTTCGAAGCACTTGACTTTACTTTTCCGAACGTTTTTTACCCCGTTTGCATGAGGTATTCGAGCGAGCTTCAAGCTCGCTTGGCCCCTTTGTACAACTGCGTTGACATGAAATGAGCTTCAACCGACTCGATTCCACTTCAGGAGCGGAGTCGAGTCGAAATTGTTGATAAAAAAACCTGTGTCAAACAGTCGGTCTTGAGGATGTGTTCACCACAGTGTTTTTGCACATGTGCGAGTAAAATTATTTATTTGTTTTGATAGCTATGTGAAGTATGTACTAAAATTCATTAAATTTGATCTGTTTTTGTGTAAAATAAATATATTGTTGCCATTCCATTAAACTTCAAATGGGGCTCTCAACTCACGTGACGAAACACCTGGGTCGAAAATACGACCCTAATCCAACTCGAGCTCTCGATTCTGTTTGTAAACGGGGTATTTTATGCACTCTATTTGAATAACACCTATTAAAAGGTTCACTTCCCAGCCGCGTTCACCTAAAAACTAAAAGTTTTTTTTTTTCAGGGCTACTGCCTCCTGCGAGGAATTGACAAATCCTCCAAGAGTATCACTTGTCATGAATAAGTTCTTCTCGTCTAGCCATTCGGATTCGGCATAAAATTGTAGGTCTCTTCCATTCCTGTTGACACGCGCACACAAAAAAGGGGTGTCTATTGTTTGTTTTTGTTTTATTTCGCCAATTGTTGTTTCGTTTTTGTTATAATTATTTATGTTAAGTTCGAAAACGTTTTTTATATTTTGTATGTATTTTGTTTTGAGTTTATTTCGTTTCACGATTGCTTCGCGTTTCTTCTTTTGTTTTATACTTGTTTTGCATTTTCGTTAAATCTATTATGGATCACTTAAGACTGGGTTGATTCGTCAAAATTTGTTTCGCATTTTGTCTCTACGTTTATCTATTTTTTTGGAATTCGATTATTTTGTTATCAATTTGTAAGTAAAGAGGAATTATAGAAACAAAGAAAAATTAAGGAAATGCCTTCTGCAACAAATCCAATAATAATGGAAAACCACCAGTGTACCTTCCTTTGTTTTGGAGCATTTACAATCAGTTTGAGATGAATATGCTCACAAAGGTTTGTAAATTCTGTCATTGGAGCCAATGTTAGTTGTAAATGCACACATACCTATGTTGAGGGTACAATTAAAAATTATTTAGAGGGGATTTAATTCTTCAAAAGAAGTGCAATTGACCTTAACATGAGTAAGGGAACACTTAAGTTAGCCATTTTTTAAATCGTCGAAAAGTGATGTCAAAGTTAAAAATCAGACTTTAATGTAGAACAATTTTTTTCTTAAAATATGACCAAGAATCACATCCCAAAGTATGGCAGACGAATTACCGGACACCCTGTATATTGACAATGTTTTTCTTTTTGTATTTTAAATGAAGTATAGGTATACCTTTTTTTGTTTGAAGAAATTATTTTTGTTAAATAAAAATAACTTTATAAAAATCGATAATATTTTTCAGAGTTTGCCTTTGTATTAATTGCAATCTTGGTATCAAAAATATATGCCAATTTAAGGATATTTTGTTTGTATCAACTTTAATAAAATGTTGGCTTTACGGAAAATATATCTGATAGTTTTGAAAATAAATATGTTCGGTTCAGTTTGATTTCGATCATTTCGTCACCGTTTGTTTATTTTCGTTTTAATGTTTGTGCATATAAAGAACCTAAAGGCGTTAAAATTCGCGCAAATTTTAACGCCTTTAGGTTCTTTACATGCACAAACATTAAAACGAAAATAAAAAAACGGTGACGAAATGATCGAAATTGAAATTAACGAAAACGAAACAACTAAAGACGAAACAAACGTAAGACGAATTAATTCCAAAACGAAATGATCAAAAAACGGAACTATCAAAAACAAAATGAAATTAAAATAAAATACTTAAAAAATTAAACAAAAATTGTCGAAACAAAAAGAAACCAAATAAATGAAAAGTGAAACAGTGAAATGCAAAACAACAAAATGCGAAACGACTTAAACGAAACAACCAAAAAACGAAAGAAAAAAAGACGAAACGTACCACGTCCACAAAAATGTTTGCGAGTTGTTATTGTTAGTCACTTGGCCCTGGTTCTTCACGAACCGTTGCGCCATCCAATTAATTTTTTTTTTTTTTTTAATTAAAAAGAGTTTGCCAGATATTTCAGCCTAAGCATTCAACTAACCGTTTCGGTTATATTTGAGGTTACGTTATGCATCGAGAGTTCTTTTAACTTAACGACTAGGGCTGGCCACGAGACGAGACTCTGCTCGTCTCTGAAAAATAAAATTTTCGGACAAACTGTTGATTATTGGAACGAAATGTTTTCGATTATCGTTTCAATATGTGCAGAAGAAAATAAACATTTAACTGAAATTGGATTTTTTAATTTATTAGACTCTCTGTAAATTTTGGTATACAGTCTCGTCTCGGTCTCTTTTCGGTTGCTTAAAAGGCAGTCTCGTCTCTCGCATGACGAGACCGAGACCGAGACTTTTCTCGTCTCGTGACCAGCCCTATTAACGGCATTTGAAACTTTTCGCGTGATCTTACTAAATTCTAGGGCTGGGCACGAGACGAGACTCTGGGAGACTTTTGTAAGTCTCGTCTCGGTCTCGTTAAAATCGAAAATTTTCAGTCTCGTCTCGGTCTCGTATAATTAAGTCTCGTCTCAGTCTCGTCTCCGAAAAATACGATTTCCGAACAACCTGTTAATTATTGGATTATTGGAACGAAATATTTTCGATTATAGTTTCAATATATGCAGAAGAAAATAAATATTTAACTGAAATTGGATTTTTTAATTTATTAGACTCTCTGTAAATTTCGGTCCAAATATATCTACAGTCTCGTCTCGGTTGCTTAACAGGCAGTCTCGTTTCGTCTCGTCTCTGTCTCGCCACGCGAGACCGACGCTTTTCTCGTCTCGTGGCCAGCCCTTCTAAATTCCCCAATAATTCACTACACCGCGACGGCTTGTTTTGGTGCCAGGAAGGACCAAACTGTTTTCGATAATGTCCTTGTTTGCCTGTTCCAAAACAATAGTGGATAGAATAAATAAAGAAAATACGGATAGTACGGATAGAAAGGAAAATAAAAATAAATATAGAAGAAGAGCGCTTTTCCCATTTTTGTTGTGATGACTTGAAAACCACATGCACTATAAGAACAAGCATTAAAACATATTATGGGTATTTATGGACCGATGTAAAACACTAGATAAGTTTACCCTTTGCGAAAGTTTACGATTCGGTTAAGGAACTGTCAAAATTTTTCTGGGAAAGGATTAACACAAATTGGATAAAATTCCCCAACAAATTTACTTGGGAAGATGATTCGGTAACCAAACATCATGATGACTTTTAGAACAAGGCGTGTTCAGTTCAGATATATATCTCAGAAAACTAAAAAACACTCTGACCATGTTGTAAATAAGAACGTAAGAATTATGTTCCCTTGTATAGAACAAGGGAAAATAATTCGGACGTCTATATTTACTCAACGCATAGAAAAGTTAAAAAAAAATTAAATCGGGTGGCACAACGGCTCATGAAGAACCAGGGCCTAGTGACTAACAACTCGCAACCATTCGTGTGTGCGCCTTTCGACAGGAATGGAAGGGACCTACAATTTTATGCCGAATCCGAATGGCTAGACGAGAAGCACTTATTCGTGACAAGTGATACTCTTGGAGGATTTGTCAATTCCTCGCAAGAGGCAGTAGCCTTGAAAAAAAACTTTTTTAGTTTTTAGGTGGACGAGGCTGGGAAGCGATCCCAGACCTCCAGCGTGACAGTCGAACGCACTTACCATTACGCTACGGGCTAAAATTACTTCTCGTAAATTATTAAGGCAGAACCATTGAGTAATAACATATAGAAGTGGACACCGAACATTTCTCAATCGACAATGTGCAGGATGTACTGGGTGGTGACAATAAGAAGATAATATTTCCTTTTTTTCATTATTCAATTTGCAAACCCATTAGGGATCAAAAAAGTCCTATTGTATTTTATTGAACACGCAGATTAAGAGGGATATTTTCGTCTGCCATAAAAGTAAGACAACAACTTTAGTTATTTTATTTTGTCTGGTGTGTCAGCCAAATCACATTCGGTAGACAAAATGGATTTGTAAGGTTTTTTTGTATTTTGTTTTTGTTTTTCTGTCGGAACATTTAGATGTATTATTGGTGCTAGCTTGCTTGTAGCAGCCCGTAGTGCGAGTTGTTAGTCACTAGGTCCTGGTTCTTCACGAGCCGTTGTGCCACACAATTTATTTTTTTTTATTGGTGCTTGCTTGGAATTGGGGATGATACGATTATATGCTTTAATTTTGTCATTTTTTTTTTTATTTCATGAGCGTAGCAAAGGAAGCATTTTTGATTTAGGTACCTAGGTATCTAATGTAGGTACATCAAATTTTGTGTCTTTGTGAACTTTATGTTTAATAATTTTGATTGATGGAGATGTGAAATATTATTATTTACGTAGGTACCAACATATATGAAAAACGATGCGTTTTGGCTAGACTTTCACAAACACATTTAAAACTTCCCAAAAGATGAGCTTCTGTTTGTGGGCGGAGATTTGAATGGACATGTTGGAAAATCTAACGGGGACTATGAGGACTGTCATGGTGGTTAAGGGTACGGAACTAGGAACCCTCCCGGTGAAGACATCCGTAACATGTGCAGATCATATGGTCTTATCGTGTTAAATACCATGTTCAACAAACAACAAAAGCACCTTAGCGTTTACAGTAGTGGTGGAAATGAAACTCAGATCGATTACCATCTGGTATCCACTTTTATGAAGCCGCAAGTCAAAGATTGCAAAGTGATTTTAGGTAACCCGATGGCCCCACAACACTGTCTTCTGCTGACAGAATTTTTTATGGAGACGAGGAAGACGAACAAACAAACAGAGGGTTCTAGAGGAATCAAGTGGTACAATCTGGAAAAAGTAAAAGGCGAAGCGTTTGTCTCTTTTATGAAAAATTATCTATATAAAAACATCGACAAACATGCAAATGGAGGGTGTGGAGTACAAAAAAAGTGGGATTCTCTGCAAGAAACCTGCCTGCGGGAAGCGAAATCACTGCTTGGAATTGTCAGAGGACACTACCAACACGACAAAGAAACATGGTGGTGGAATGATGAAGCCAAAGCAGTAATGACTAGGAAAAAAACGGCTTTCAAAGCTTGTACAACTTGTTCCTCTCATGACATAAATGAAAAAGCACTCCTTGGAGTGGTTTACAGACGTTGCAAGAAATAAGCAAAGAAAAAGTGTGCCCACCTTCAAGCAGGGAGTACGAAGAGCATGTATCGGGAGCTGGAGGAAATATCTGCACTGGCTGCTGATGCAAACCAAGCTATTCAGGAACTGCGACATGCCAACATGAACAAGGGCGCAACTATTTTCAAAATCGCCGCACAGAGAAGGAAAAATGCTCAGGAGATTCGTTCACCAAAATTCATTAACAACGCTCAAGGCCAGCTCCTTGTGGATGACGACAAAATTCTTCACAGATGGCAAGAGTATTGTGACGGACTTTAAATGAACAGTTTCCGAGGATATAATTTCCAATAGCTGTACCTAACAATGACATCACATTCGACATCACAGTCGAAGAAGTTAGTGTTGCGGTGAAAAACTCCAAAAAGGGAAAAGCGATTGGGCCAGACGAGATACCCTCTGAGTTTTGGAAAAAGATGGGAGACATAGGGTCTAGATGGCTCATTATTCTCATCTCCAAACTTATCTGCGGCGACCAAAGCCTAATCAGTGGTGGGAAAGTTACCTTCTTCCAATCTACAAGGGGAAGGGTGATACACGAAATTGCGACAGCTTCCGTTTGATCAAGCTGATGTCACACACCATGAAGATCGTTGAGCGGATATAAGATGGCCGCCTACGAAAAATAATACGGCTGTCTGACGACCAGTGCGGGTTTGTTTCGTGTAAATCAACCACAGATGCTATTCAGAGTATAAGAATCAGAATGGAAAAATATAGGGATTCCTCAAGAGATTTGCATATTGTATTGGTTGATTTTGAAAAATCATTCAAAAGACAACCACGAGATCTGATATGGGTTGCCCTTAGGCATCGAGGAGTTCCGGAAGTCTACGTGCCGATGATCATGGACATGACGAGCAAGTTAAAACAAAGGTAAGATACCTCGCAGGAATCACCGAAGAGTTCCCAATTAGAGTAGGTGTGCACCAGGGAACTGTCTTGAGTCCTTTGCTCTTTATTACTGTCCTTGACTTTCTGCTTGAGGATAATGTGACGGACCCCAAAGTGAATCAGTTATTCCTTGTTAACAATGGAGCCATCATAAGTGAAGATCCTGTGTCCTTGTAACGAGCACTTGATGTATGGGTGGATGTTCTAGAGGGAAATGGATACCGTATTAGTGCGCAAAATACCGAATACCTATGCTGTCCATTTTCGGATCCACACAAGCCTATTCCGGACATCTATTTGAATGGAACAGTGCTTCCCAAGTGCGAAAAGTTTAAATACCTTGGATCAATGATCAATAACGAAGGATCTTGCGATGACGACATCAAACATCGCTTAAGCGTAGGGTAGATGAAGTGGCGGGAAAACTGTGCCATCTTCTGTGATAGAAAAATGCCCCCTAAGCTGAAAGTAAAGCTCTACACGGCAGTTGTTCGTCCAACGCTTACATACGCGTTCACAGTGTTGGACAATGTACAAGAAGTATGAGAGTAAATTGACGGCAGCTAAAATGAAGATGCTTCTCATGACAGTAGGAGTGCAAAGCGCAATCGAATAAGAAGCAAGAGAATCCTAGAAAGCCTACACGTCAAAAATACCATCTTGGACAAAATACAGCATGACCAACTTAGCTGGTATTGTCATGTACAAAGAAGATGCCATGAGAACCCAGTTCAAAAGGCACAAGACGTTCAAACAATATTGCGGGAGAAAGGCAGGCGCAAAAACTCCTAGATGAAACAAATGCAACGATACCTGCAAGCACAATTGTTACACTTTTTATTCGCGAACCGAATTATTATATTTAATTATAAAAGAAAACACGATGCGTCGACGACGACCGGCACGCAAAAGCAAAATTGACAACGATTAAATACCAACAGAAAGCCGAACTGTCAAAGTTGGGCGAAGTAGAGAACTAAAGCGAATATGAAAAAAAGTGCAACAGGCAACAACAAAATGCTGCCACCACGGCTATGCTCAGCGATGGGGTGGGTTCGCTATGCGCTTTTTACAGATCGTGAAAAGTGAATTTAATTTAATAATCAAAATGATTACGTTTTTTTTTAAAGATTACCGCAGGGGTGTAATACCTGAAATTAATCTTTTAAATGAAATTAACAGAATAATTTTGTGGAAACGTTTGTTTCCAATGATGGAACGTTATCTCTTTGTCCCGAACAAGGAAAATAACGTTGAAGGGTCACGAGTCCTGCAATGTCAGGATAATTGACGAAACAAAAACCAACCGGATTTTTAAAAGAATCAAACGGCAGAACTTAGCCACAAAACGAATTATTAAGATTTATCACCAAAATAAAATCACTATACTTAGCTATGCCGTTCACCGAAATCCTGCGGTCCTGCTTACTCGCATCTTTTTCCCTGGCTATGCACTGTCATCGTGGAATTCGCCGACTGCTGGTTTCAACTTCCAGGGCCGGCGAACCAGATGAACGCATCCAGCCATTTTCCCACTATTTAGCTTCGATCTCAAGAGAAATATTAGAGAAAGCATAAAGCGTCAAAAATCAAACAATTTAATTTCGAGAGCACAACGCATTTGTCCCCCAAAAATGTATTAAAACAAAATCACAGAAAATCTACAGAGGATCCCAAAGCAGCGAAAAACGAAAGACCAGTATTTCAAATTTCGATAACTTAATTTTTGGTGAGATAAGTTGGCAGTTATTTCCCTACTCGCGATATGTAATAAACTACTCCGGTGGGTTTTTGTTAGATTTGGGGGGAGTGGGGGACACCTCAACATGTAAAACACAGTGCGAGCGTAAGGAAAACATGATAGAGTTTGAAAGGGGATATCGATGCACATTGGTTTGGGATGGGTTGGGTACGTTTTCCCGCGTAACGTTTTCCCACATAACGTTTTCCCGCAAAACGATTGCCCGGGTAACGTTTGCAAGTGTAACGTTTTCCCGTCTTATCCAGTGTTCCCAGATTGGGGGTTTTACAACAAAATGGTCGGAAATCAACTCTATAGTGGGAAGAATAGTGGGAAAAAATGTATGGTGGGATTTATGGTGGGAAATTATATCAACCTTTTTTTTGTGCCAATTAGTGATCTGATAATGATAGCCAGTAGCGGATCTAGGATTTGGCTCTGGGGGGGGGCTTGGAGTTTGGAGATCCAGTTTGAGACCTTAAGTAATAAATTTTGCTTGTCCTAAGATACATTTTATAATTTATAACAAATAATAGAGAGTTTAGGTTTAATGCATGACCGTACCAAATTCATCCGAACTACACTTCAGGACAACGCGGCAAAACATTATTTTTTATGAAATTTTAGGAGCTATATCGCACTAAGCGGCAACTCAACTTCATACAAATTCATACGAATTCGTGTGAAGTGTAGTTCCGATGCGGTGTAGTTCCGGCGAGTGCGGTCTAACTTTTAAGGTTCAAGTATTTTTTTTTGTTAAAAAGATATATGGAGATACATGTATAGTTATATAAAAGACAACGAATTTTAACATTTCCACTTTCATTTTAATGATATCCGTTTTTTGTGTGCCTTTATATCCGCTCCTGTCGCGCTTTAAAATGTTTTCAATATCTACAAAGTACAATAACAATTATTCATACATAATTGCTGTAGCGGAGATAGAAGCAAATTCAAAGGTGCACCAAAATAATAATTTGAGCCATATATGCTTGAACCACGCGTACAAATTCATTTATTTATATTATTTAAAAATTGATTAGGTACCTACCTTAGGCTCGTTTCACACACATTCAGTTTCATTCGGTTCGACCTATATTCGGTTTGTATTCGGCTGTGCCTGATATGTGTGAAACGATAAAACGGCAAAAATAAAAAACCTAATAGAAACCGTATAGCACCGAACGATCCCTCGACACGAATCGCTTTCATTCGGTTTCAAAACGACACGTATTCGGGTCTAGGGCACATAAAGTAAACGTAGCGTTCACACATATTCGGTTTTAATTTTTTTGTTTTTAACACATTTTATTTAATTTTAATTATTAGTGAATACAAACCGAATATGAACCGTCTGTGGGTGAAGGGGTCTTGACGGAAACCGAAATCGAACCGAATACAGACCGAACCGAATGAAACCGAATATGTGTGAAACGAGCCTTAGGCTTGTTTTCATTCGGTTCATTCGGTTCGATATCTATTCGGTTTGTATTCGGCTGTGCCTGATATGTGTGAAACGATAAAACGGCAAAAATAACAACCTAATAGAAACCGCAGAGCACCGTTTTATCGTTTCACACATATCAGGCACAGCGAAATACAAACCGAATAGAGACCGAACCGAATGTGTGTGAAACGAGCCTTGTGTAGTTATATTTTTAAATAAGCTGTTGGTATGTTTTGAACTTCCCATTTTTGACAAGATTTGAAAACTGTTCATTATTGGCTAGTTCAGAAAAAATATATTTAAGTGTTCAAACTGACAAAAGATCATAAATGTGCTTTGACACGGTATCAGTCCTCTGAGATCTAATTTTTCCTGAATTAGCCAAATCAACGAGAAACTATTTTGTTCAAGCTGACACTTTAGGACATAAGACAAAGCTGCTCTAAGAAATAAGCCGTGGCCTTATTCTGCCAGCGTGAATTATTTTTCGTGTTTACGCTGCATACACTTTTTATTCATTCTAAAAAAATATGTCGAACAAATTTGCACATCATTCTAGAGTCTAGAGGGATTGCAAATATTCATTTGCTTTTGCATGATTTTCTGAGCGCGCACAGAGAAAACTCACGCTTTTGGAATTTGGCGCCTTGACTAGAGAATTTGTATGTAATTGCCTAGTACACAAATGTTTTGTATGTACAATTATTGCCTTGGACCTTTCAAATTTTGAAAACTTAGCCCCTAAAATGTCTAAGCCCAGCCAAGGCCGTGAGAAACAATTCCTGTTGTATTAAACATTTACACTAAACTTGACATCCCGTTGTTCTCAAATGGTTTAAGCCTCAAATGCGTTTCTTTCGTTAAATAAGCTTTGTTTTTAGTATAAACAGTTGGGGCATTTGACACGTTAATGTTAAGCCCCGGCCATTTTTATCTCTTTTTACTTATCTCTTCAAGCCTTAGCGCCAACTTCGGACTTTGGCAGTCCCTAGACTTAAGCCCACAAAACTCTCTGGAATAAGGTAAGTTTTTCGGAAGTAAGTTGCTTAAACCTGGCTAGGTTTTTTGTCCAATATTCTCAGACCTTATTGCTCCAAGACTGTTTTTTTCTTCCCAATTTTCTGGGTTTTATTTTTAGGGAAAAATTGTCGTTGCATGGAACATGTCCATCTTCATAGCCCCCAACTTAGTATTTGTCCAATTCGCTTCAGACTTAAGCCCCAATCTTAGGGCTTAGAAAAAAAATTACATAACATGTATGCAAATAGTTCAACCCCAACCACGTTATTTTGTCCATCAAATCTCATATCTTAACAATATTTTAGACGGAATATAAAATTCTACACGTTGTTATGTATTGCTTTCTACATTTTTAATTATTTTATGATTCGGCTGTGGGGGGGGCTTTAGCCCCTATAGCCACTCCCCTGGATCCGCTACTGATGATAGCTGAAATTTATAACGTGTGTAGGGTGCCTTTTGTGCTGTGAGTGGCTAGCGGTACTTTATGTTTGTACGTTTTCATTTATCCTTCTGGTTTAATCTTTTGGTTTGTTTTTGTTGTGCGCAACTTAGTGAGTAATTATGTCTTTCCTTTTTCCCTCATATATCACAATTTTTATGAATATGCTCCTAGCTTAAAAGCCTTTTATTTTATTTTGATTTTATTTTTTGTATTTTGTTTCTATTAATAAACAAACAAAAACTCATCTTCAAAAAAAAAAAATATTAAAATATTTTTAAGTGTTTTTTTTCTTTATTACCCTTGTTATTAAGCTTAAGACTTATTTATTTAAGGTGAAAAAATGAGAATTAAGTATTCGTTCACTTTTCTTACTCAACATTATATAAATTTTATTTAATTATTTATGTAATATTTAGTAGAAAAATTATGGTTGTTTTCTTTTTTCCTCCCAGAACAATTTTAATGAGATGTTTTTTTTTTTTATTTAGTGTTTTTTTTTTAAATTTCATGTGCCATCACTGGTCTAATCCTACCTTTCTTATTCGAGTGTGGTGTTGAGTGTTTGGGTTGCCGTTGAATGGGTTGGTTTTGTGGGTAATTGTATAGGGAAAATGTATTTATTTTGTGGGTTATTGTATAGGGATGGTGTATTTTTTTTTTTTGATTTTGTGTATGGTAAGGCCACGAATGTTTGTTCGTTGATAAGAATCAACAAGAACGAACAAAAATTCGTGAAGTATATAAGCAAATACTGTTTGCAAATATTCTTCAGTTCTTATTAGAACTTTGTAGTGAAATGAGATGTGAAAGACGTCCGTAGCCGGGACGAGGACTGTCTGGCTGTTAGAGTAACGAAGATCAGGGTCAGGTTGGTTCTGAGGACTATGATGGTCCTTAGAAAGATAGGTCTTGAAAGAGATAGGAATTGGTGATGGTGGGTTCACGGAAATTGGGAACGACTTGACAGGGTGACGTGACTGTAACTTAGCCAGGACGATGACAGTGTGGCTGTTATGGTGACGTAGGCCAAGGCGTCATCGGTCCTGACGACTGCAATGGCGGTCTTGAGAAAGGAAATAGACCAAAACGCTTTGCTCAATAGGATAGGACATAAGTTCAGTTCTTTTAAGAACTCGGATTTAGAAATGTTTCTTTAAGAGATATATTATTGAATTTCTTGAGTGAAATCCAGGATTTGTATTATCGACATTTTCTTTTGAAGCTTCCTTAGAGGGGTTTTTGGTCATTCTTCATTTTTTTAAAAACTTAAAAGCTTCTTATTTCTTGTGCAAAAGTTCCTCGGTCACTTGTTTAGTGGATTCAAAGGATTTTTTTTCCTGCAAAGTGAAAATTAGGATGGTACAATGAAAAAGTTTTGAAAAATTTAGAACGTTTTTTGAACTTACTAGTTAAGAGGAAATTAGTTTGAAACTTCGATAATTCATGATTTTTGTGGGTCAAGGGAGTTCTAAGATCCCATAATAATTAATTCTCACGAAGTTAAGGTTATGAAAATTCTATCCATCAATTGTTAAAAAGTGATTAATAGAGCAATTTTTTGTGAAAAAAGTGATACAAAACATAAAAAAAAGTGTACAGAAAGCAAACAAAATATTAAAATGGAACCAGACATTGCCAATCTAAGTATGCAATTGTATACATAAAAGTTTATTGGGTTCTTAAGTGTCAAGTGCGTCTGAAAGTAATGTGAATAGTTGATGTTTCGGGATAATATGAACTTACAGTGCTATAATATGGCTAGGTTTTTTTTATAAAGTGTCTTCAAATAATTTGAAAAGTATGACAACGACTGTGTAGTGATAGGCTGAACTGACAGAAAGATTGTGGCTTGGTTGTTTTTTTTTTTTGTCAAGTGATCCTGAAATTAATGTTTATAGTTGATGTTAGCCTGATAAGATATATTGTTTTTGCGTTTCGGAATAAAATAAACTCAGTGTTATAATGTGAGTAGGTTTTTTTTTTGTCAAGTCTGAAGACTGTGCAGTGAAAGCCTGAACTTACAGTTAGATTGTGGCTAGGTTGTTTTTTTTTTTTTGTTTGTCAAGTGCGTCTTTAATTACTTTAAAAAGTGTGAAATTGACTGTGTAGTGAAAGTCTCACTTAATATTTTCGTTTTTCCCACATTATACCTTACTTGTGTTTTGTGTTTAACGTTAAAATTTGAATCTTGCAACATTGTGGGAACGTTTTGCTAATTGAAATACTTTTAAAGATTTATTATTCCTTATCTATTACCTTAGCTAAATTCGTATTTTTTTTTTCTTATTTTCAGGTAACATATTCCAAACGTGGGAAAGTCAAGCTGGAAAAAAATGGGTACCTCTACCATTTCGAACGCAGTAAGGATGGTAAGGATTTTTGGTGCTGCGCCAAATGAAAATCCTTTCGCTGCAAAGGAAAAATGACAACCATAAAAGCCGAGGAAATATATGTTGTAAAAAACGTATTCGGTACCCACAGCCATGCACCTCTGGCATTTCAGAAAGAGGTCTCAGACTCCAATGTGCTCTTGAAAAAAAGGCAGAAGAAGCCAGACCTCCCAGCACCATCATAACTTGTTTAGTGCAGCCTGTATGCCGCCTGTATCTGCCAACAAAAGGGGCACAAAAGATGAAGATTCATCGTGTGCGGGCCCACCAATTAAAAGAACCTGCGACATTGGAGGAAATATTTATTCCGGAAAATTAACGGTTTTTCGACGGAGAACTTTTCATCCTCAACGAGTCAATACACTCAAAGGCTAAAAACATAATAATGGGTACAAAGCGAACATTGGAGCTTCTCGCACAGTCAAAATGTTGGCTTGTGGATGGAACGTTTGCCGTGGTGCCAACAATAATGCGGCGTCCCCTCGGTCTACTGCCTGATGAGCAGCAAATCAAGAGAGGCATACGACGAGTTCTGGCTACAGCTCCTCAATTGTGCGTGCGATCTGAATATCCACCGGTGGTCGGATGTAATTATGTCAGATTTCGAGAGGGCCATTATTACTTCAGCATCCGAATTCTTCCAGGAAGCGGAGACCCATGGCTGCCTTTTCCATTTTGACCAAATTATTATTATTTGGCGCAAAGTGCAAAATCTTGGACTGGCCGCCAAATATGGAACAGAAGAGGGCTTCTCCATTGAAGTTCGGATGCTGAAGTCGCTGGCGTTTGTACCCGCGGAGGAGGTTGAAGAGTATTATCAAGAACTTTACTATAATTTGCATTACGAGGAGAGCAAGACGCTGGTGAAATGGTTTCACAAGAACTACATTGGCACTGAAACAATGAGTCCACGGTACAATCCTTCGTTTTGGTCCACTGGAGTCTCTGCCAGCGAGCGCTACTTCCCACGAACGCAAAATAGCGTGGAAGCTTGGTACCGCAGACTTAAGGTTGTGGTAGGTCAGAAACACGCCGGCTCATACAAACTAATCGCGGACCTTGCCAAGGAGACAGTTCTGGCAAAACTGTCAGTCGAGCGCCTAGAAAGGGGAAGGAGCCACAAACAACGAAAACGGTGAACAAAATGAAAGACTTCAAAGAGTTTTTGATAAAAAGAACGGAGACAACAAAACTGCAATATTTAATAAATATTGCACATAATTATAAACATTGCCTAGGTATGATTACCAATAACTTAACGTGACCCAATCCGTCCTTTTCAGGACGACCAACAAATCAGGAAGAGATATACACAATAATTTCATGCGGTATGAATATACATGATCATGAATTCAATTTTTTATTCTGTAAGATGCTTAGTTTCACAAAATATCACGTTTAATGATAACAAATGTGTCAACTTTGGATGGTATGCGAGTAGGGCTGCCAGACGTGCCCATTTTGGCGGGACAGTCCCGATATTTGAACCCTGTCCCGATTTTGTCCCGACTTTCCACTTTTATTTGCCATATAGGGCAATTATTGGTTTTATGTCAAAAACAAAATTCGAGGTTTTAATCAAAACTAACATTACGATAATGTCGAAGTCCAAAAACTGATTTTCGACAAAAGACGTCCGTCGGTTTGTTTGTCTGTGCGTCCCGATTTATATCGAGCTAGAACCAAAGCGAATCGGTGGTTGCTTTAAATTTGGTCATTCCGTAGGAGTGAGATTCAATTTTTTGTTTCAGTTTTTCCCGATAGAACGGTCATACAAAAATGTCGGTTTTATTAAATTTTCTAAAAAAACGGTTGTAATGCTTTTGATAAAACTTCGTACAGGAAATCCCTAGAACAGTTTTTATAACAATGCATAAGTTTTTGCAAAAAAAAATCGAAGAACTTAAATAAGTGTTTGGGTATTTTGTGCAAATTATTGGTTCTTACTTGTTTTGAGATATTCCCGAATATCTCGTTATTGGCTTTTTTGATTTTGACAACATTTTGCAATTCGGTAGGTACTTCTAAGTTAGTCAAAAAATATTGGCCAACATTTTAAACAGAGTTATATTATGATACTACTTAACAATTTTCTAATTTTAAAACAGCTATGTAAAATTTTGTAGATGTTAAATATTTTTGAAATGTGCAGAACACATCCAAAAAAGTGCCAACAAATTCGCAAACATACCTCATTTTACCATTTAGAACTTAAAGAGGTGACACCTCTCAGTAAAATACTAAATAAATAAAAAAGATTTTAATTTAAGTAAAGTGTTATGTAATGAGATAGTACAATGCTAAACTCGTTTTAAATGTATCAATTAAAAATGATTTAAAATCGTTCTAAATCGACTAAAATTTTGCGCCTTTTTATTTAAGATTTGTATAAATAGATTATTTTGAATGTCCCGCTTTGTCCCTGTTTTTGGGAACTGGTGTCCCGATATTAAGCAAATTTAATCTGGCAGCCCTATCTGGGACGTATAATTTGGCCGCAAATAATTTGGCGTTCTCTTAGTTTTATGTAATAAACAGTACGTTGGGTCGGCGCTTCGCGGGTTTAAGGATTTTAACTCCCTTTTCGGGTCCTCTGTCCCACTCACGTGACTCCGTCGCTCCGCTAAGGGTATGCTCAGTCGTCTGGCAGGCGCCTATGTTGTCAGTCGACCTGTTATTTTTTTTTTTGTAGTAAACAGTACCTTGGGTGGCCTGTTTCGCGGGTTCAAGGATTTTAACCCGCTTTTCGGGTCCTCTTTCCCGCTCACGCGACTCCGTCGCTCCGCTTAGGGTATGCTCAGTCGTCTGGCAGGCGCCTATGTTGTCAGTCGATCTGTTATCAAAGTTTTATGTAGTAAACAGTACCTTGGGTGGCCAGCTTCGCGGGTTTAAGGATTTTAACCCCCTTTTCGGGTCCTCTGTCCCGCTCACGCGACTCCATCGCTTTGCTTAGGGTATGTTCAGTCGCCAGGCAGGCGCCTATGTTGACAGTCAGTATGTTTTCAGTTTATGTGTAGTAAATGGTACTTCGGTGGTATTTTTAGAAAAAAAATTATTTTTCGGTTAAAAAAGAGTTTTTGTAGAGTTGATTTTTACTTGCGATATACGTAGTATAGGGCAAGTTTAGGATTCGTGCAAAAAAAAAATCGAGATAATAATACAATCGAGATATAATACATTACGATGATAGAGAATGCGAAAAAATTGGGTCCCGCAATTCTCACTGTCTGTCTGTCTGTCCGTCTGTCCGGTCCGCCTGCTTGTACCTCGACCTGCAGCCTAAACGGCCGAAGCGATTTTCTTCAAACTTTGGATTTAAGGTTCTTATGTGATTCCCTAGAGGGGAAATTGAAAGTTTTTATTTTAGCTCAAAAAATAACGGTACTGTCACGAAGTCAATGGTTAAGTTTCAACTGAAAAGTACTTTATTAAGAATTCATATATGTAGTTTACTTAGTACAAATATATAATACATAAGGCAGGGGTATCCAACATATATGACATCTCCCTTTTTATTGAATTTAAAATTAATGCTTCATTAAGTTAAGTTAAGAAAGAGTATTTAATAAATTCAAAATGGCTATTCAAATATACATACAAGGTAATAGAAATGATTTAGAATTGGTTATATTAATGTTTAGGAAATTCAAGGAAAAGTAAATTGATAAACATGAATAACAATTTATGTAAGTGAATATAATAAAATAACTTAGAGTTTACTTATTGGAGATGTGTAGCGATCGGGTTGTCTTAGGACACGTCCGTATCTGGTCATCTTAGCTGTGGAATTTGTTGAATCTGGTGGCTTGTTTACTTGTGTTGATGTAGTTGGATCTGTGAGTGTTGTTTTGCTAGACTTCTTGGTGTGATTTTTTGAAGAGTTGGCATTAGTAGGTGTTATACTAGCTTAAACTGATTTCGGATCTTGGATGATGGATTTAGTGGGCTGAATATGAATAGTGTTTCTTCTGAGAAGTTTTCCATCATCTGTTCGTATTCCAAGCGATCTTGGTGCATGTTTTGGTAACTCTTCGACGACTCCAGTTATCCAGTCTCGATGGTTTCTTTGGATCCGTACTCTGTCTCCAGTGTGATACGGTTTCGATATAGTTGCGGTGGTGTCGTAGCTTGTTTTGTAGTTTTGTCGCATTTCGGTAATATTTTCGTGTACGTCCGTTATAATCTTTGGCTTAAGTAGTTCAGTGGAAATTGGTAACGTTGTTCTTGTGAGTCTGCTCATTAGGCGTTGGTTTGGAGATTGAAGACTTTCATTTCTGGGTGAATTTCGATAGTTGAGGAGCGCTAGATAAGAATCAGATTGGTATTTGAAGCATTTTTTTAGCATCGACTTCGCTGTCTGGACGTATCGTTCGGCCAATCCATTCGAGCGCGTATAGTAGGGTCTTGATGTTTGGTGTTGAATGTCCCAATCTTTAGCAAACGTAGCGAATTCCTTAGATGCAAATTGCGGGGCATTGTCTGATTCCAGGACTGACGGAATGCCATGGGTTGCAAACCAAACTTTCAGAGCCTTGATGACGTCCGCCGATGATGTTTGTTTGAGTTTAGAGTAGTCGAAACAACCAGAGTAGCTATCCGCAATTAGTAAAAATTCATTATTGTGGAAATGGAAAATATCGATTGCTACTATTTCCCAGGGAAGAGTGGGAATGGTTTTAATAATAAGCGGTTCCTTGTGTTTAGATGGCTGGTACGATTGGCATATGTTGCATCGCTATACAAAGTTTTTGACGTCATTATGCATTTCCATCCAGAAAACTGTTGCTCTTGCACGCTGTAGACGTCTTTGTATTCCGAAATGGCCTTTATGTATGTGTGTGAGCGTTTCGAGTTGCAGAGTTGTAGGAATAACAATTTTAGCTGCTTTGTTAATGATTTCATCTTTGAAGGTTAACTCTTCCCGGAAGTTCCAGTAATTTCTTATCTCGGGCGGTAAGTCGGTGATTTTTTCCGGCCAACCCCGTAATATAAACTTTTTAATAAGTATAAGGTCTTTATCGTTTGATGTTTCCAATTTTAATTTTTCTTTTGTTATTATGGTTAGTTCTGTTAAAGCATGTATTTGCATGTCTTCCACTGGTGTTTTATTAATTTCATTGTTGCAATTCCTGCTGAGTGTATCAGCAAGCTTTATCTTGGTCCCTGTTCAATAAATAACATTTGGTGCGTACGGTAGCACATAAAGGAGTATTTTTTGAAGCCGAGGTGAAGCTGAGCATAGTGGTTTTTTAAAAATTGTTTTCAACGGCTCGATGGTAAGTTTTTTTCCATATACATACTCATGGAACTTTTCGCAAGCAAAGCGTATCGCTGTGGCCTCCTTTTCAATCTAAGCATATCCTTTTTGAGTGCTCTTCAGCGCTCGGGAAGCGTAGGCTATCGGCTGATCCTTTTGAAGGAGTGCTGCTCCAAGACTGTGTTGGCTTGCGGCCACCTGCAGTTTCACATCGAGGTTGTAATCGTAATATCGCAGCAATGGAGTTGAAGACAATGATTTTTTAAGAGCTTCAAAAGAAGCTTGTTGATGTTTAGACCAGAACCATGTAACGTCTTTTTTTAGAAGTTCTCGTAATGGATGTGTGAGTTCTGATAGGTTTGTAATGAATTTCGATAGATATGTTGTCATACCTAGAATTCTTTGGAGTTCCGTCCGATTTGGGTACTTGTAATTTCTCTATGTCGATCGTTTTTCAGGATCAGCTTGAACACCTGTTGAAGTTAGAATGTGGCCAAGATATTTTATTTGCGTTGCGTCAAAAACGCATTTATCCCTGTTTAGCTTTAGGCCAGCATTAGAAAGCACTTGAATTACTTTACATGTGAGATTCTGTATTACATCTTTAGCTTTAGCATGGATTAAGATGTCATCAATAGCGACCTCAGTGTATTCGCATCCTTCGAGAATTGTTTGCATAAAACTTTGGTAGACTTCTGGAGCACACGCAAGTCCAAACGGTATTCGTGTAAATGAAAATAATTCCCAAGGAGTTGACATCGTGAGGTATTGTTGCGTTCTCTTTGACACCTCGATTTGCCAAAAACGTCTCGTGCAATCTAATAATGTAAGAAACTTAGATCCCTTAATATTTGCAGTTATTTGTTCAATGGTAAGTAAGGGATGATAACGTCTTCGTATGTTTTTCAGTGACATGCTGCAGTTCATTCAGTTGGGTAGACACACATTTTGTTTCATTATTTCGCATTTTAAGCACTTACATTATTTGTTTTAAAGCCCTCTTACCACGTCAATGTGAAGAAGGTTTTTCTTTTTTTTTGTTTCTTTTATTTTTTTTTATTTTTTTATTCTGTTTCTGTTTCCGTTTTTGTTTTTTTTTTTACTTTTTGATTAGTTTAAAGGCCCGGTCCTTAGTTTTACAAAAGTTTTAAGTTTTTTTTATCAATAGCAAAGCAAAATTTATCGTTTTTAATAAAATTGTTATTTAACTCTTTAGACTGTTATGCTTCAAAAGCACTATGATGCCTTAATTATGTCTTATTCTGTTTAAGTAATCAAATTATTACTATAATTTATTTTAATTAATCGAATGTTGATGTTGTAGTTTGTTATTCCTCAAAGATTAAATTAATCTTAATTTGTAATATACAACTACATTATTTTAAATCCATAATTATTTCACTTAATAAAGGGACAATAATATCAAATCCAGCTGACGGCAAAACAATTTATAAATTAAAACTGGAACTATAGACTGAGCACCACTAAAAAGGAATCTGATGATTGGCAGCCATGAAATTGCAATACTTCCAGCCTATAGTAATACTTGGTGGTAGCCAACTCAAGTGTCTGTTGTTCATTCAAAACCTGCAATATGTAACTGGATTGGTGACATTTTTGTTATAAACAGAATTTTCATTTTAAATAAAAATAAATCTAACAACAAAAATGTTTAGTACCGTACTGCTGTGTACTGCTTTATTTTTATCGAGGTACTGCTTTCACATAAAATGGAACGACAGCCCTGCTGCTGCCGCCTTTGGAAAGGACGATGTTCAGCAAAAAAGAAAAAGATTCAAACAACTGACGCTACTCGTTCTCGTCAACTCGTCATTAAAAATTTGAATTAAGAATTTACTTCCAAAACAAACAAGCGATTAGACAGATTCACTTATGTCTACTAGCTTCCATATAAAATTTGTTTTTGGGAATGATAAACCCACCTTTTTCCCTTCATATAGCTTAATGTGAAACAAAACACAGTCTTCGTCTTTACTCGTGTGCTCTTCGTACTTTAAATATTCTGCGTTCGTTCGGGAGGTTCGTTTCGTAGCGTAGTTTTAGATCTCATTTCTCATAGTCACACAATCATAGCGATAGCAAGATAGTGGTATAGTTAAGGCAGGGTGCAGGGATGAATAAAAGTAGAAATAGGTGTGAATGTAGATTGTTGATACATATTAAAAAATTGGGTAAGAAAAAAAGTGGCAAGAAGAACAGCGGAAGTAGGAACAATTAGTACTATTATGCGATAGGAAAAATGATAACGGATTTTTGTAGGGGGGTCAAATACAAGCATTTTTTAATATGGGAGGGGGGGTCTATCGCGCCCCGTTTAGGAGGTAGGGGCGACTTTCGATAAAAACGACTTAAATGGAAAAACAAATACCAAAAAGCAACGTAAATACATACAATGCAAAACAATACATTTTTTAAAAGCCAGAAGTTTGATTTTTAATTCTACATTTAAATTAAATTATTTGTGTCAACAGTTTTCAAAAAATTTGCATTCAAACTCAAAATTTTGATAAAAAAACGCAAAAAGAAATGATTGGATCATTTTAGCTCAAAAGTGTAAAATGGAAAAATAAATTTTCTTTTTGTGGTCAATGCTCATATCAATTTTGAATCGAACACAAAAAACCAAAAGCTTTTATGTTCTCCAGTTTTTGAGGAAATTGAAAATTACTAGAAGTACTTTTTTATGAATTTTATGAAAAAAAAAACACTTCACTTTCACAAAGGTTAAAAAAAAATGATTGACTTTGCTAAGCACTAACCTGTTCCACATTTCTATTAAAAAAATAACGGTTTAAAATTCGATTGTATGTTCGTTTTTTTTGGTCAAGCTCAAAGGCTTGCATGATTTGAACATTACAATTGCATTATGTAGGTATGTAAGACACAAACATGTATATATGTATGTATATTTATTATGCTGCAGTCATACAGTAGTGGTCAGTTAATGCGATTTTTTCATACATTTACATTTACCATATGTAGCTGTTGACATTGGAAACAGAATATATTCAAAGTTCCTTAAATGCAAACGAAATTTGGCATACACCGAACCTCGCACATACCCCAAATCCTATGATGAGCCCAAGCATGGGGGTTGCAGGGCGGCAGCATGCCCCCCCATACATACCTCGCTTTTAAAATGCCCGCCTAATGCTGGGTACTAGCACTTTATTTAAACATCAAATTTTGCATACACCGAACCTCGCACATACCTCAAATCATATAGTGAGCCCAAGGAGGGGGGTTGCAGGAGGGCTTGTGTGTGGCTTGTAAAAATGCTAGTTGTCCAAATGCAATTGTAAATTAGGAAAAAACCTTCATTTGGATGGGCACGATCAGGTGACCTCGGTGGTGCAATGCGTAGTTCAACGGCCTCTGAGGTAGCTTGGTCTAGGTTCGAATCCAGTTGACGGCAAAACAATTTATAAATTAAAATTGGAACTACAGACTAAGCACCACTAAAAGGAATCTGATGATTGGTTTGGCAGCCATGAAATTGCAATAATTCCAGCCAAAAATGTAATACTCGGTGGAAGCCAACACAAGTGTTTGTTGTTCATTTAAAACCTTCAATGTAAAATATGACGGAGCGAAAAGCTATGCAGCCTAACTGCAAGTGTTATCACGAGAAAACACCTTTGAATGAAATTTTATTCTTGACTTTCATACAATTTCCCTCCTTACACATATGCAACGAATTGTTGCGGTGATAACGGAGAGGAGAAAAAGAAGGAACCCGAATGAATAACATCCAACTTGTGTGTGGCTTGTAAAAATGCTAGTTGTCCAAATGCAATTGTAAATTAGGAAAAAACCTTCATTTGGATGGGCACGATCAGGTGACCTCGGTGGTGCAATGCGTAGTTCAACGGCCTCTGAGGTAGCTTGGTCTAGGTTCGAATCCAGTTGACGGCAAAACAATTTATAAATTAAAATTGGAACTATAGACTAAGCACCACTAAAAGGAATCTGATAATTGGTTTGGCAGCCATGAAATTGCAATAATTCCAGCCAAAAATGTAATACTCGATGGAAGCCAACACAAGTGTTTGTTGTTCATTTAAAACCTTCAATGTAAAATATGACGGAGCGAAAAGCTATGCAGCCTAACTGCAAGTGTTATCACGAGAAAACACCTTTAAATGAAATTTAATTCTTGACCAGTGTCAAATCTTTCATACAATTTCCCTCCTTACACATATGCAACGAATTGTTGCGGTGATAACGGAGAGGAGAAAAAGAAGGAACCCGAATGAATAACATCCAACTAGTGTGTGGCTTGTAAAAATGCTAGTTGTCCAAATGCAATTGTAAATTAGGAAAAAACCTTCATTTGGATGGGCACGATCAGGTGACCTCGGTGGTGCAATGCGTAGTTCAACGGCCTCTGAGGTAGCTTGGTCTAGGTTCGAATCCAGTTGACGGCAAAACAATTTATAAATTAAAATTGGAACTATAGACTAAGCACCACTAAAAGGAATCTGATGATTGGTTTGGCAGCCATGAAATTGCAATAATTCCAGCCAAAAATGTAATACTCGGTGGAAGCCAACACAAGTTGTTGTTGTTCATTCAAAAACTTCAATAAAAATTTCACTTAACAAAATTAAAAAAAACAAAATTCGAGGTTTTAATCAAAACTAACATTACGATAATATCGAAGTCCAAAAACTGATTTTCGACAAAAGACGTCCGTCGGTTTGTTTGTCTGTGCGTCCCGATTTATATCGAGCTAGAACCAAAGCGAATCGGTGGTTGCTTTAAATTTGGTCATTCCGTAGGAGTGAGATTCAATTTTTTGTTTCAGTTTTTCCCGATAGAACGGTCATACAAAAATGTCGGTTTTATCAAATTTTCTAAAAAAACGGCTGTAATGCTTTTGATAAAACTTCGTACAGGTAATCCCTAGAACAGTTTTTATAACAATGCATAAGTTTTTGCAAAAAAAAATCGAAGAACTGAAATAAGTGTTTGGGTATTTTGTGCAAATTATTGGTTCTTACTTGTTTTGAGATATTCCCGAATATCTCGTTATTGGCTTTTTTGATTTTGACAACATTTTGCAATTCGGTAGGTACTTCTAAGTTAGTCAAAAAATATTGGCCAACATTTTAAACAGAGTTATATTATGATACTACTTAACAATTTTCTAATTTTAAAACAGCTATGTAAAATTTTGTAGATGTTAAATATTTTTGAAATGTGCAGAACACATCCAAAAAAGTGCCAACAAATTCGCAAACATACCTCATTTTACCATTTAGAAACTTAAAGAGATGACACCTCTCAGTAAAATACTAAATAAATAAAAAAGATTTTAATTTAAGTAAAGTGTTATGTAATGAGATAGTACAATGCTAAACTCATTTTAAATGTTTCAATTAAAAATGATTTAAAATCGTTCTAAATCGACTAAAATTTTGCGCCTTTGCATTTAAGATTTGTATAAATAGATTATTTTGAATGTCCCGCTTTGTCCCTGTTTTTGGGACCTGGTGTCCCGATATTAAGCAAATTTAATCTGGCAGCCCTATCTGGGACGTATAATTTGGCCGCAAATAATTTGGCGTTCTCTTAGTTTTATGTAATAAACAGTACGTTGGGTGGGCGCTTCGCGGGTTTAAGGATTTTTCGGGTCCTCTGTCCCACTCACGTGACTCCGTCGCTCCGCTAAGGGTATGCTCAGTCGTCTGGCAGGCGCCTATGTTGTCAGTCGACCTGTTATTTTTTTTTTTTGTAGTAAACAGTACCTTGGGTGGCCTGTTTCGCGGGTTCAAGGATTTTAACCCGCTTTTCGGGTCCTCTTTCCCGCTCACGCGACTCCATCGCTCCGCTTAGGGTATGCTCAGTCGTCTGGCAGGCGCCTATGTTGTCAGTCGATCTGTTATCAAAGTTTTATGTAGTAAACAGTACCTTGGGTGGCCAGCTTCGCGGGTTTAAGGATTTTAACCCCCTTTTCGGGTCCTCTGTCCCGCTCACGCGACTCCATCGCTTTGCTTAGGGTATGCTCAGCCGCCAGGCAGGCGCCTATGTTGACAGTCAGTATGTTTTCAGTTTATGTGTAGTAAATGGTACTTCGGTGGTATTTTTAGAAAAAAAATTATTTTTCGGTTAAAAAAGAGTTTTTGTAGAGTTGATTTTTACTTGCGATATACGTAGTATAGGGCAAGTTTAGGATTCGTGCAAAAAAAAAATCGAGATAATAATACAATCGAGATATAATACATTACGATGATAGAGAATGCGAAAAAATTGGGTCCCGCAATTCTCACTGTCTGTCTGTCTGTCCGTCTGTCCGGTCCGCCTGCTTGTACCTCGACCTGCAGCCTAAACGGCCGAAGCGATTTTCTTCAAACTTTGGATTTAAGGTTCTTATGTGATTCCCTAGAGGGGAAATTCAAAGTTTTTATTTTAGCTCAAAAAATAACGGTACTGTCACGAAGTCAATGGTTAAGTTTCAACTGAAAAGTACTTTATTAAGAATTCATATATGTAGTTTACTTAGTACAAATATATAATACATAAGGCAGGGGTATCCAACATATATGACATCTCCCTTTTTATTGAATTTAAAATTAATGCTTCATTAAGTTAAGTTAAGAAAGAGTATTTAATAAATTCAAAATGGCTATTCAAATATACATACAAGGTAATAGAAATGATTTAGAATTGGTTATATTAATGTTTAGGAAATTCAAGGAAAAGTAAATTGATAAACATGAATAACAATTTATGTAAGTGAATATAATAAAATAACTTAGAGTTTACTTATTGGAGATGTGTAGCGATCGGGTTGTCTTAGGACACGTCCCTACCTGGTCATCTTAGCTGTGGAATTTGTTGAATCTGGTGGCTTGTTTACTTGTGTTGATGTAGTTGGATCTGTGAGTGTTGTTTTGCTAGACTTCTTGGTGTGATTTTTTGAAGAGTTGGCATTAGTAGGTGTTATACTAGCTTAAACTGATTTCGGATCTTGGATGATGGATTTAGTGGGCTGAATATGAATAGTGTTTCTTCTGAGAAGTTTTCCATCATCTGTTCGTATTCCAAGCGATCTTGGTGCATGTTTTGGTAACTCTTCGACGAGTCCAGTTATCCAGTCTCGATGGTTTCTTTGGATCCGTACTCTGTCTCCAGTGTGATACGGTTTCGATATAGTTGCGGTGGTGTAGTTTTGTCGCATTTCGGTAATATTTTCGTGTACGTCCGTTATAATCTTTGGCTTAAGTAATTCAGTGGAAATTGGTAACGTTGTTCTTGTGAGTCTGCTCATTAGGCGTTGGTTTGAAGATTGAAGACTTTCATTTCGGGGTGAATTTCGAAAGTTGAGGAGCGCTAGATAAGAATCAGATTGGTATTTGAAGCATTTTTTTAGCATCGACTTCGCTGTCTGGACGTATCGTTCGGCCAATCCATTCGAGCGCGTATAGTAGGGTCTTGATGTTTGGTGTTGAATGTCCCAATCTTTAGCAAACGTAGCGAATTCCTTAGATGCAAATTGCGGGGCATTGTCTGATTCCAGGACTGACGGAATGCCATGGGTTGCAAACCAAACTTTCAGAGCCTTGATGACGTCCGCCGATGATGTTTGTTTGAGTTTAGAGTAGTCGAAACAACCGGAGTAGCTATCCGCAATTAGTAAAAATTCATTATTGTGGAAATGGAAAATATCGATTGCTACTATTTCCCAGGGAAGAGTGGGAATGGTTTTAATAATAAGCGGTTCCTTGTGTTTAGATGGCTGGTACGATTGGCATATGTTGCATTGCTATACAAAGTTTTTGACGTCATTATGCATTCCCAACCAGAAAACTGTTGCTCTTGCACGCTGTAGACGTCTTTGTATTCCGAAATGGCCTTTATGTATGTGTGTGAGCGTTTCGAGTTGCAGAGTTTTAGGAATAACAATTTTAGCTGCTTTGCTAATGATTTCATCTTTGAAGGTTAACTCTTCCAGGAATTTCCAGTAATTTCTTATCTCGGGCGGTAAGTTGGTGATTTTTTCCGGCCAACCCCGTAATATAAACTTTTTAATAAGTATAAGGCCTTTATCGTTTGATGTTTCCAATATTAATTTTTCTTTTGTTATTATGGTAAGTTCTGTTAAAGCATGTATTTGTATGTCATCCTCTGGTGTTTTATTAATTTCATTGTTGCAATTCCTGCTGAGTGTATCAGCAAGCTTTATCTTGGTCCCTGTTCAATAAATAACATTTGGTGCGTACGGTAGCACATAAAGGAGTATTTTTTGAAGCCGAGGTGAAGCTGAGCATAGTGGTTTTTTAAAAATTGTTTTCAACGGCTCGATGGTAAGTTTTTTTCCATATACATACTCATGGAACTTTTCGCAAGCAAAGCGTATCGCTGTGGCCTCCTTTTCAATCTAAGCATATCCTTTTTGAGTGCTCTTCAGCGCTCGGGAAGCGTAGGCTATCGGCTGATCCTTTTGAAGGAGTGCTGCTCCAAGACTGTGTTGGCTTGCGGCCACCTGCAGTTTCACATCAAGGTTGTAATCGTAATATCGCAGCAATGGAGTTGAAGACAATGATTTTTTAAGAGCTTCAAAAGAAGCTTGTTGATGTTTAGACCAGAACCATGTAACGTCTTTTTTAGAAGTTCTCGTAATGGATGTGTGAGTTCTGATAGGTTTGTAATGAATTTCGATAGATATGTTGTCATACCTAGAATTCTTTGGAGTTCCGTCCGATTTGGGTACTTGTAATTTCTCTATGTCGATCGTTTTTCAGGATCAGCTTGAACACCTGTTGAAGTTAGAATGTGGCCAAGATATTTTATTTGCGTTGCGTCAAAAACGCATTTATCCCTGTTTAGCTTTAGGCCAGCATTAGAAAGCACTTGAATTACTTTACATGTGAGATTCTGTATTACATCTTTAGTTTTAGCATGGATTAAGATGTCATCAATAGCGACCTCAGTGTATTCGCATCCTTCGAGAATTGTTTGCATAAAACTTTGGTAGACTTCTGGAGCACACGCAAGTCCAAACGGTATTCGTGTAAATGAAAATAATTCCCAAGGAGTTGACATCGTGAGGTATTGTTGCGTTCTCTTTGACACCTCGATTTGCCAAAAACGTCTCGTGCAATCTAATAATGTAAGAAACTTAGATCCCTTAATATTTGCAGTTATTTGTTCAATGGTAAGTAAGGGATGATAACGTCTTCGTATGTTTTTCAGTGACATGCTGCAGTTCATTCAGTTGGGTAGACACACATTTTGTTTCATTATTTCGCATTTTAAGCACTTACATTATTTGTTTTAAAGCCCTCTTACCACGTCAATGTGAAGAAGGTTTTTCTTTTTTTTTGTTTCTTTTATTTTTTTTTTTTCTGTTTCTGTTTCCGTTTTTGTTTTTTGTTTTACTTTTTGATTAGTTTAAAGGCCCGGTCCTTAGTTTTACAAAAGTTTTAAGTTTTTTTTTATCAATAGCAAAGCAAAATTTATCGTTTTTAATAAAATTTTTATTTAACTCTTTAGACTGTTATGCTTCAAAAGCACTATGATGCCTTAATTATGTCTTATTCTGTTTAAGTAATCAAAACTATTAATTTTCATTATTTTTTATTTATTTATTACTATAATTTATTTTAATTAATCGAATGTTGATGTTGTAGTTTGTTATTCCTCAAAGATTAAATTAATCTTAATTTGTTATATACAACTACATTATTTTAAATCCATAATTATTTCACTTAATAAAGGGACAATAATATCAAATCCAGCTGACGGCAAAACAATTTATAAATTAAAACTGGAACTATAGACTGAGCACCACTAAAAAGGAATCTGATGATTGGCAGCCATGAAATTGCAATAATTCCAGCCTATAGTAATACTTGGTGGTAGCCAACACAAGTGTCTGTTGTTCATTCAAAACCTGCAATATCTAACTTGATTGGTGACATTTTTGTTATTAACAGAATTTTCATTTTAAATTAAAATAAATCTAACAACAAAAATGTTTAGTACCGTACTGCTGTGTACTGCTTTATTTTTATCGAGGTACTGCTTTCACATAAAATGGAACGACAGCCCTGCTGCTGCCGCATTTGGAAAGGACGATGTACAGCAAAAAAGAAAAAGATTCAAACAACTGACGCTACTCGTTCTCGTCAACTCGTCATTAAAAATTTGAATTAAGAATTTACTTCCAAAACAAACAAGCGATTAGACAGATTCACTTATGTCTAATACAACGGCGTATACAGGGGGGGGGGTCACGGGGTCATGTCCCCCCCCGAGAACTCAAGATTATTTTGTTGATCTGAAATAATTATTTAGTAACCACATAGAAAAAAAATGAAAGTTGGTTACTTAGAAAGCTAGTAGGATTTTCGATTGATAATTTAGAATTCAATAGAGAATTTGAATGTTGGTAACTTCAATTCAATAAGAAATTTAATTTTCATGGCAATGGAATACCTACGTTATTTTGTAGTCAATCGATGATACTTTGATTTTCTTCCTCGTACCTCAAATTTAACATAACAACAAACTTCTCATAATATGATAATGCATTCAAATCTTAAAATATATGCATAGGCTAGTTTCCGTTTTGAGATGACAGCCAAAACCCAAACAGAAATCAAAGTGCGGAGTTGTTACCAAATTTTCACTCAGTAAAGTAAAAACTAATCGGATTTTCAAAAAAACAACATTTTTTTTCTGAAAATAAAATCTTTAAACACATTATAGAACACATACAGAAATTGTTTTGTTTGATTTCTGTATGACAGATTATTTTTAAAAGCAAACAACAGTGATAACTTTCGATTTATAGTTATTCTAACCAAAAAATATTAATGTTAACGATAAAAGACATAAATATATAAAACTATGATGAAAACCTATTATGAAAGGATTATGTTTGCACTTATTCAACATTTACGATCGAACAATACTGTTATTGATTTGGATGTGGATTACTTTTACAAAGAAACCTATGAATCTCATAATGCAAAGGCCAATAGCTATGGTAAAGGAGATTTTATGGAACTCCTTGCGGTGAACCGTTTGAGCAGTCGGATGGAATTATTGACGAAAAGCGACTAGGCTCGTAGAATTTAACAACTTTGTCCATTATTTTTATCAGAAAGGCTTACTGGTAAGAAAGATAAAAAGATTAGGTATATTTGATATACATATTTACTAAAATTAAGAAGCAGAAAACAGTGCACAGTATCTATGATATTTTACTAATTTTTCCTGCAACTTCAATTCGCTGAAATAAAAACTTTGATAGGATTAAAATAAATTCTGAATAAAATTCAAAACAAATGATCAAGCGAATCCAAAAATTTTTTTCCTCAGTATTTTGACAGCTAGCTAAACTGATTTTTTTTGGTCAGGCAACTGGAGATTGCTGTATGCTGTTGCTGAGGCCCTCCGAAATAAAAAAATGTAACAGTCAGGAATACAAATGAAGAGCGCGGTCACTGGTCCAGCCAATAAAGGTTCGTTCGACTCAGTTGTTTATTTTAATTTTCTTTGGAACCAAAAATGAGTTAACTTTGCAAATACCAAACAAGTGTTTTCGTCTTAAATTTGTTAATTTTTTTGTATAGGTAGCTCATTGCATTTTGAATTGGCTTTGGCAGTTCGAAATATATATTTTCAACGAAATTGCCTAACTTTGCGTAGTGAAAATTACATTCGTAGTCTGCTATTTCACGCCGACTTTTGATTCTTAACTGTCTTGAAATTAAATGAGTTAAGGTACGATATATTTTTCCAGGATATGAACGATTTTAAATTATTTTAACTTATTTTTAACAAAGGTAATGTATGATAGGGTTTCCCATTAAGGGCGGGTCGATTTTAAAATTGAATAAAACAAGATATCAATAAGGTTTTATCTCTATTTGAGAGCCCTATTATAGTAATATAACATCGTTCAAATGGCCGCCCCGTCTTCGCTGGGTGGCGCGGATTCGAAAGGTCCAGTTTTCGATGACTTTGGCGCATAAATCAGGTTGAATTTGACCGATGGCATCGATTATGTTGTCTTTGAGGGTCGAGGTGGTTTGTGTTAAGTATTTCGATAACATAAGATTTTGTGTTGTAAGCTTTAAGTGACATAATTTTCTGTACACTTCCTTATCTATTTCATAATGTGATTGAATCCAAAGTTCGATCTCTTTTTGCTCTAACCTCCGACCAGACAACTTGTGCTTTCTCTTAGCTACTAAGATTTATATATTTAATAAAATATTATAATTAAACAACGTCTTTTATTAAAATATACAACAGTTTGAACTTAAGAAATCCTCACAAGAAAAAGTCCAAAGGGGTCAAATCACACAATCTTGGTGGCCAATTCACGTCGCCTCGGGGCGAGATAACCATGCCATGAAACAGCTCGTGCAGAATATCGATTGTGTCTTAAGCTGTGTGGCACATAGCGCCATCCTGTTGAAACCATATATCTTCAGTGTCCATATCATCCAATTTAGGCCACAAGAAGTTGGTGATCATCGACCTAAGCGATCGCCGTTGATAGTGATGGCCTGGCGAGCATCATTTTCGAAGAAGTACGGACCGATGACGCCTCCAGGCATCCAGCTCAAAATCCACACAAAACAGAAACATTATTTGGATGCATTGGCACCTCGTGAATCTCGCGTGAACTAGTGTCGTCCCGAATCAGGCAATTTTGCTTCACGTACCCATTCCTCCAATGATGGGCCTCATCGGCAAACAAGATTTTACGACCAAAATCGGGAAAAACTTCTAACTGCTCTAAAACATCATTTGCACGTGTTGCTCGACGCTGTAACTCACCATGATGATTTGTCTGTAGTAACTGATTAAAAGAGGATATTTTGACCGAAAGTAAAAGAAACAATATGGCCACCACAAGCTGTCTAAATCAACCCGTCCCTATTGGAAAACCCTTTAGTGTAGTTAATTAAGAATATGAAAAAAAATATAAGGCACTTGACGTTTAACAAATATTAGGTTGTGTTATTTTTTTTGGCATGACCCCCCCCCCAAGAACTAAAGCTGTATACGCCCCTGGTCTAATAGCTTCCATATAAAATTTGTTTTTGGGAATGATAAACCCACCTTTTTCCCTTCATATAGCTTAATGTGAAACAAAACACAGTCTTCGTCTTTACTCGTGTGCTCTTCGTACTTTAAATATTCTGCGTTCGTTCGGGAGGTTCGTTTCGTAGCGTTGTTTTGGATCTCATTTCTCATAGTCACACAATCATAGCGATAGCAAGATAGTGGTATAGTTAAGGTAGGGTGCAGGGATGAATAAAATTAGAAATAGGTGTGAATGTAGATAGTTGATACATATTAAAAAATTGGGTTAGAAAAAAAGTGGCAAGAAGAACAGCGGAAATAGGAACAATTAGTACTATTATGCGATAGGAACTAGTATTCTGGGGAGAGCAAGATAACTTGGGCGCCGAAAATTGATAACGGATTTTTGTAGGGGGGTCAAATACAAGCATTTTTTAATATGGGAGGGGGGGTCTATCGCGCCCCGTTTAGGAGATAGGGGCGATTTTCGATAAAAACGACTTAAATGGAAAAACAAATACTAAAAAGCAACGTAAATACTTACAATGCAAAACAATACATTTTTTAAAAGCCAGAAGTTTGATATTTAATTCTACATTTAAATTAAATTATTTATGTGAACAGTTTTCAAAAAATGTGCATTCAAACTCAAAATTTTGATAAAAAAACGCAAAAAGAAATGATTGGATCAATTTAGCTCAAAAGTGTAAAATGGAAAACTAAATTTTCTTTTTGTGGTCAATGCTCATATCAATTTTGAATCGAACACAAAAAACTGAAAGCTTTTATGTTCTCCAGTTTTTGAGGAAATTGAAAATTACTAGAAGTACTTTTTTATGAATTTTATGAAAAAAAACACTTCACTTTCACAAAGGTTAAAAAAAAATGAATGACTTTGCTAAGCACTAACCTGTTCCACATTTCTATTAAGAAAATAACGGTTTAAAATTCGATTGCATGTTCGTTTTTTTTGGTCAAGCTCAAAGGCTTGCATGATTTGAACATTACAATTGCATTATGTAGGTATGTAAGACACAAACATGTATATATGTATGTATATATATTATGCTGCAGTCATACAGTAGTGCTCAGTTAATGCGATTTTTTCATACATTTACATTTACCATATGTAGCTGTTGACATTGGAAACAGAATATATTCAAAGTTCCTTAAATGCAAACGAAATTTGGCATACACCGAACCTCGCACATACCCCAAATCCTATAATGAGCCCAAGCATGGGGGTTGCAGGGCGGCAGCATGCCCCCCCATACATACCTCGCTTTTAAAATGCCCGCCTAATGCTGGGTACTAGCACTTTATTTAAACATCAAATTTTGCATACACCGAACCTCGCACATACCTCAAATCATATAGTGAGCCCAAGGAGGGGGGTTGCAGGAGGGCTTGTGTGTGGCTTGTAAAAATGCTAGTTGTCCAAATGCAATTGTAAATTAGGAAAAAACCTTCATTTGGATGGGCACGATCAGGTGACCTCGGTGGTGCAATGCGTAGTTCAACGGCCTCTGAGGTAGCTTGGTCTAGGTTCGAATCCAGTTGACGGCAAAACAATTTATAAATTATAATTGGAACTATAGACTAAGCACCACTAAAAGGAATCTGATGATTGGTTTGGCAGCCATGAAATTGCAATAATTCCAGCCAAAAATGTAATACTCGGTGGAAGCCAACACAAGTGTTTGTTGTTCATTCAAAAACTTCAATAAAAATTTCACTTAACAAAATTAAAAAAAAACAAAATTCGAGGTTTTAATCAAAACTAACATTACGATAATGTCGAAGTCCAAAAACTGATTTTCGACAAAGGACGTCCGTCGGTTTGTTTGTCTGTGCGTCCCGATTTATATCGAGCTAGAACCAAAGCGAATCGGTGGTTGCTTTAAATTTGGTCATTCCGTTGGAGTGAGATTCAATTTTTTGTTTCAGTTTTTCCCGATAGAACGGTCATACAAAAATGTCGGTTTTATCAAATTTTCTAAAAGAACGGCTGTAATGCTTTTGATAAAACTTCGTACAGGTAATCCCTAGAACAGTTTTTATAACAATGCATAAGTTTTTGCAAAAAAAATCGAAGAACTGAAATAAGTGTTTGGGTATTTTGTGCAAATTATTGGTTCTTACTTGTTTTGAGATATTCCCGAATATCTCGTTATTGGCTTTTTTGATTTTGACAACATTTTGCAATTCGGTAGGTACTTCTAAGTTAGTCAAAAAATATTGGCCAACATTTTAAACAGAGTTATATTATGATACTACTTAACAATTTTCTAATTTTAAAACAGCTATGTAAAATTTTGTAGATGTTAAATATTTTTGAAATGTGCAGAACACATCCAAAAAAGTGCCAACAAATTCGCAAACATACCTCATTTTAACATTTAGAAACTTTAAGAGATGACACCTCTCAGTAAAATACTAAATAAATAAAATAGATTTTAATTTAAGTAAAGTGTTATAATGAGATAGTACAATGCTAAACTCGTTTTAAATGTATCAATTAAAAATGATTTAAAATCGTTCTAAATCGACTAAAATTTTGCGCCTTTGCATTTAAGATTTGTATAAATAGATTATTTTGAATGTCCCGCTTTGTCCCTGTTTTTGGGACCTGGTTTTTTTTTTTTTTTTTATATTCCACGCGCGCAAAAGGGGTTATGGCTACCCTTAAAATGTTTTTAACACAGCACGAGCGATTAGGTAAGTAGGAGAGGATTTAGAAGGAGATACCGATGCACATTGGTTTTGAACGTTTGCACATCGAAATGGGAGGGGAAAGTCGAGTCAGGTAAAGCATTCCACATTCGTGTGGTGCGACTGAAGAAAGAATCTCTGTACATTACAGTACGTCCGAAGTTGGGCTCGAGGGTGAACTGATGGGCATTCCTAGAAGCGCGAGTATTACGGTTGAATTTTTTAAGGGGGGGAATGCAACTGGCTATTTCACTAGAACACTGATTATAATAATAGCGATAAAATAGAGAAAGACACGAAACATTACGGCGGTGTTCGAGAGATGTAATTGTTTCTGTTATAGATCTTTCGCCTATCATTTTTAAAGCTCTCTTTTGAATTCTGTCCAACAAACTCAAGTGAGTTCTTGGAGCTCCTGCCCAAACATGAGAATTGTACTCAAGTTTTGGACGAATAAAGGCTTTGTAGATCACAGCCAGATCAGAAGGGGAAAAAAACTTCTTGCATCTACGGAGAAAACCTAAACACTTAGCAGCGTTTTTGGCGACATCAAATATGTGGTCATTCCACAAAAGGTGGTCTGTGACACACATACCGAGAACTGAGAGCTGTTCGGTTTCCTCGATGCAAGTGCCGCTCATGGATAGCGGCATTGGGGGTGGGTTTCGCTTTAACGACAGGAGACAACATTGTGTTTTAGAAGCATTAAATTCTACGCGGTTTTTGATTCCCCATTGGACAATGCTGTCGAGATCAGAATTTAGTCAGCTTATCATACGCTGCCGTTCAAGTTCCACATCCGAAGGACATGGATGAGAATCTGTAAACGAATATGAGAAACTGAGGGTACTATCGTCAGCAAAACAGTTTAATGGATTAGAAGTTTCAGACAAAAGATCATTTATAAAAATAAGGAAGAGAGTCGGAGACAAAACGGAGCCCTGGGGCACACCAGCATTTATTTTGTGGATTTCAGACTTGAAACCGTCCAATACGACTTGTATTGAACGGTCCGAAAGGTAATTTCTAATCCAACGAAGAAGAGGTTCATCGAAACCAAATGCGCGCATTTTCGATAAGAGAGCTTGGTGCCAAACTCTATCAAACGCTTTTGAAATATCAAGTGCAATAATCGTACTTTCTCCAAAACGATGTAAAGATTTGTTCCACTGTTCGGTGAGATATACCATCAGATCACCAGTGGACCTATTGCTACGAAAGCCGTACTGCCGGTCATTAAGAAGCTTTCGTTCCTCGAGATATTTCTTGAGCTGGAAATTAATCAGCGTTTCCATGACCTTGGAAAGAAGGGACGTAAGTGCAATTGGCCGATAGTTAGAGGATGAAGAAGATACGCCTTTTTTAGGGACAGGCTGGACAAATTCTGTTTTCCATCCACTCGGATAGAGACCAGTAGAGTAGGACAGATGGAAAAGCTTACGCAGTGGTTTTGCCAGCGTTGAAGAACACCTCTTCAGAACAATGAGAGGGATACCATCCAGGCCAGCGGATTTGTGTACATCGAGATCCTTTAGAACTCTAGCAACTGCACGAGTGCGAAAGAAGATTTGTCCCATAAAATCATTTACGCTCTCAAGTACAGGAGGAGTCATAACACTTTCTGGCACCATCGAATTATCAGCAAATTGTGCTGCAAGCAAATTGGCTTTATCTTGCGAGCTGACAAAAGGAGTATCATTGAAGACGAGCGTTGGAACCGAGGACGAGGTGGTATTTCGTATGTTTTTTACAAATGACCAAAAATTTTTACTACCTTTGGGACATTGTAGTATTTTTTGTCGTAATTTTTGATCATGTAAAAATTTGGTTCTTCGAATATGAACGTTACAGGTCTTTCTAGCTTGTTGAAACTTTTTCCGGTTTTCCTCTGTAGGCTTGGCTTTATAACATCGGAAGCTTACTTCTCTAACCCTAATAACCTCTTTACAGCTCGAATCAAACCATGAGTTTTCTTTGGGTTTGATAGATTTCACCCTATTCGGGATAAAATTTCTCATTCCACAAAGAATCAAGTTTGTAATCATATCTGCACTGGCGTCAACATCACTATCGAGGAAGCATAGTGACCAGTTAAAGCTCTTGAAGAAATTATTGAGACCGTCCCAGTTGGCTTTCTCGTATTGCCAAACGGTTCTCTTTGGGATTTTTTCTTTAACCGTGATTTGGTGGCACGAGAAATTTGCAGATATGACACAATGGTCTGATGAGCCTAGAGGAGATAATACACTAATAGTGTATTTATTCGGGTCAGAGGTAAGGAACAAGTCTAGAGTGTTGGCGATTTGACCTGCAACGTCAGGAATCCGAGTAGGCTCGTCAACAAGCTGAGTCAGGTGGTTTAACTCAGCAAAAATCTCGACATACCTTCCTTCGGGTGTTGTCTGACCAGAATAACGTAGCCACGAAGAATTGTGTACATTGAAATCGCCCGTAACAACGATTTCACTGTGCGGATAATGGGAAACAATTCTCAGGATTGAATCGGACAGCGCATCGAATTCGTTAGAAGTCGAATTACTATCCAAACTTGGGCTACGATAAATGAAACATGTATGTATGATGTGCTTATTGACGGTGAATTTTAACCACATGAAGTTAAAGTTTGTATTTAAACAAGAGCCATATTGTGGTTGAAGCTGATAAGCCACATCATTACGTACATATATTGCGAGACCGTGGTGTAGGAAAAATAAAGGCACTAAGCTATAACCAGGTAGGCTAAATTCGGAGTAATCAGAATTTTCACATAGCTGGGTTTCACTTAGTGCCAAGACTGCTGGCCTGTTTTTTACAGTATGTACGTACACAGCACAGAAATTCTTTCTCAGCCCCCGAATGTTGCTAATATCGACCCTAAATTCACCTACCATTACGAAAAAACAAACGTTAAAAACCAAATCAGACAGTTATCTATGCTGATATTGAATTTGGGCCCCAATAAAACTTCACAATACAAAACACTACCAGTGTTATGCCTTAGTAGTATGTATTGATCCGCCCCTGGAAACCCAAAACCAATATCAGCAATTTGTCTGATTTACTTCGACTCAATCAATTACATACATTATATGAGATGAGCCACACATTGTATGTAATGACTAAGCCGAAAGCAATGTGAATGATGAGGGAAGGAGAGATAAGGAAAATTTACCGCTTGCTGATTTTAGTTTTGTGGAGCATCAGGTTAATGGGCATGGTGCACTTTTGTTGTTGTTTTTGTACACAAGCACAAGCACTGGCACTGACACTGGCACTTTCTTTTTATTGCAATTTTTTTTGTGTATTTTATTATTTTATTAGGCTATTGATTTTGATTAGGCAGGGATTAATCGATTTATTATTTAAATTTCACACTGATAAAGGTGATGGTATATGGACAGAGGTTGGTTTAATATTTTTTTTTTTTTTTTTTAATTTGTTTGTTTAATTTTTAATTGGTGTCCCGATATTAAGCAAATTTAATCTGGCAGCCCTATCTGGGACGTATAATTTGGCCGCAAATAATTTGGCGTTCTCTTAGTTTTATGTAATAAACAGTACGTTGGGTGGGCGCTTCGCGGGTTTAAGGATTTTTCGGGTCCTCTGTCCCACTCACGTGACTCCGTCGCTCCGCTAAGGGTATGCTCAGTCGTCTGGCAGGCGCCTATGTTGTCAGTCGACCTGTTATTTTTTTTTTTTGTAGTAAACAGTACCTTGGGTGGCCTGTTTCGCGGGTTCAAGGATTTTAACCCGCTTTTCGGGTCCTCTTTCCCGCTCACGCGACTCCATCGCTCCGCTTAGGGTATGCTCAGTCGTCTGGCAGGCGCCTATGTTGTCAGTCGATCTGTTATCAAAGTTTTATGTAGTAAACAGTACCTTGGGTGGCCAGCTTCGCGGGTTTAAGGATTTTAACCCCCTTTTCGGGTCCTCTGTCGCGCTCACGCGACTCCGTCGGTCGCTCCGCTAAGGGTATGCTCAGTCGTCTGGCAGGCGCCTATGTTGTCAGTCGATCTGTTATCAAAGTTTTATGTAGTAAACAGTACTTTGGGTGGCCCGCTTCGCGGGTTTAAGGATTTTAACCCCCTTTTCGGGTCCTCTGTCCCGCTCACGCGACTCCATCGCTTCGCTTAGGGTATGCTCAGTCGCCAGGCAGGCGCCTATGTTGACAATCAGTATGTTTTCAGTTTATGTGTAGTAAATGGTACTTCGGTGGTATTTTTAGAAAAAAAATTATTTTTCGGTTAAAAAAGAGTTTTTGTAGAGTTGATTTTTACTTGCGATATACGTAGTATAGGGCAAGTTTAGGATTCGTGCAAAAAAAAAATCGAGATAATAATTTTCCCTTACATTACGATGATAGAGAATGCGAAAAAATTGGGTCCCGCAATTCTCACTGTCTGTCTGTCTGTCCGTCTGTCTGGTCCGCCTGCTTGTACCTCGACCTGCAGCCTAAACGGCCGAAGCGATTTTCTTCAAACTTTGGATTTAAGGTTCTTATGTGATTCCCTAGAGGGAAAATTGAAAGTTTTTATTTTAGCTCAAAAAATAACGGTACTGTCACGAAGTCAATGGTTAAGTTTCAACTGAAAAGTACTTTATTAAGAATTCATATATGTAGTTTACTTAGTACAAATATATAATACATAAGGCAGGGGTATCCAACATATATGACATCTCCCTTTTTATTGAATTTAAAATTAATGCTTCATTAAGTTAAGTTAAGAAAGAGTATTTAATAAATTCAAAATGGCTATTCAAATATACATACAAGGTAATAGAAATGATTTAGAATTGGTTATATTAAAGTTTAGGAAATTCAAGAAAAAGTAAATTGATAAACATGAATAACAATTTATGTAAGTGAATATAATAAAATAATTTAGAGTTTACTTATTGTAGATGTGTAGCGATCGGGTTGTCTTAGGACACGTCCGTATCTGGTCGTCTTAGCTGTGGAATTTGTTGAATCTGGTGGCTTGTTTACTTGTGTTGATGTAGTTGGATCTGTGAGTGTTGTTTTGCTAGACTTCTTGGTGTGATTTTTTGAAGAGTTGGCATTAGTAGGTGTTATATTAGCTTAAACTGATTTCGGATCTTGGATGATGGATTGAGTGAGCTGAATATGAATAGTGTTTCTTCGGAGAAGTTTTCCATCATCTGTTCATATTCCAAGCGATCTTGGTGCATGTTTTGGTAACTCTTCGACGACTCCAGTTATCCAGTCTCGATGGTTTCTTTGGATCCGTACTCTGTCTCCAGTGTGATACGGTTTCGATATAGTTGCGGTGGTGTCGTAGCTTGTTTTGTAGTTTTGTCGCATTTCGGTAATATTTTCGTGTACGTCCGTTATAATCTTTGGCTTAAGTAGTTCAGTGGAAATTGGTAACGTTGTTCTTGTGAGTCTGCTCATTAGGCGTTGGTTTGGAGATTGAAGACTTTCATTTCGGGGTGAATTTCGATAGTTGAGGAGCGCTAGATAAGAATCAGATTGGTATTTGAAGCATTTTTTTAGCATCGACTTCGCTGTCTGGACGTATCGTTCGGCCAATCCATTCGAGCGCGTATAGTAGGGTCTTGATGTTTGGTGTTGAATGTCCCAATCTTTAGCAAACGTAGCGAATTCCTTAGATGCAAATTGCGGGGCATTGTCTGATTCCAGGACTGACGGAATGCCATGGGTTGCAAACCAAACTTTCAGAGCCTTGATGACGTCCGCCGATGATGTTTGTTTGAGTTTAGAGTAGTCGAAACAACCGGAGTAGCTATCCGCAATTAGTAAAAATTCATTATTGTGGAAATGGAAAATATCGATTGCTACTATTTCCCAGGGAAGAGTGGGAATGGTTTTAATAATAAGCGGTTACTTGTGTTTAGATGGCTGGTACGATTGGCATATGTTGCATCGCTATACAAAGTTTTTGACGTCATTATGCATTCCCAACCAGAAAACTGTTGCTCTTGCACGCTGTAGACGTCTTTGTATTCCGAAATGGCCTTTATGTATGTGTGTGAGCGTTTCGAGTTGCAGAGTTTTAGGAATAACAATTTTAGCTGCTTTGCTAATGATTTCATCTTTGAAGGTTAACTCTTCCAGGAATTTCCAGTAATTTCTTATCTCGGGCGGTAAGTTGGTGATTTTTTCCGGCCAACCCCGTAATATAAACTTTTTAATAAGTATAAGGTCTTTATCGTTTGATGTTTCCAATTTTAATTTTTCTTTTGTTATTATGGTTAGTTCTGTTAAAGCATGTATTTGTATGTCATCCTCTGGTGTTTTATTAATTTCATTGTTGCAATTCCTGCTGAGTGTATCAGCAAGCTTTATCTTGGTCCCTGTTCAATAAATAACATTTGGTGCGTACGGTAGCACATAAAGGAGTATTTTTTGAAGCCGAGGTGAAGCTGAGCATAGTGGTTTTTTAAAAATTGTTTTCAACGGCTCGATGGTAAGTTTTTTTCCATATACATACTCATGGAACTTTTCGCAAGCAAAGCGTATCGCTGTGGCCTCCTTTTCAATCTAAGCATATCCTTTTTGAGTGCTCTTCAGCGCTCGGGAAGCGTAGGCTCTCGGCTGATCCTTTTGAAGGAGTGCTGCTCCAAGACTGTGTTGGCTTGCGGCCACCTGCAGTTTCACATCGAGGTTGTAATCGTAATATCGCAGCAATGGAGTTGAAGACAATGATTTTTTAAGAGCTTCAAAAGAAGCTTGTTGATGTTTAGACCAGAACCATGTAACGTCTTTTTTTAGAAGTTCTCGTAATGGATGTGTGATTTCTGATAGGTTTGTAATGAATTTCGATAGATATGTTGTCATACCTAGAATTCTTTGGAGTTCCGTCCGATTTGGGTACTTGTAATTTCTCTATGTCGATCGTTTTTCAGGATCAGCTTGAACACCTGTTGAAGTTAGAATGTAGCCAAGATATTTTATTTGCGTTGCGTCAAAAACGCATTTATCCCTGTTTAGCTTTAGGCCAGCATTAGAAAGCACTTGACCTTACTTTACCTGTGAGATTCTGTATTACATCTTTAGTTTTAGCATGGATTAAGATGTCATCAATAGCGACCTCAGTGTATTCGCATCCTTCGAGAATTGTTTGCATAAAACTTTGGTAGACTTCTGGAGCACACGCAAGTCCAAACGGTATTCGTGTAAATGAAAATAATTCCCAAGGAGTTGACATCGTGAGGTATTGTTGCGTTCTCTTTGACACCTCGATTTGCTAAAGACGTCTCGTGCAATCTAATAATGTAAGAAACTTAGATCCCTTAATATTTGCAGTTATTTGTTCAATGGTAAGTAAGGGATGATAACGTCTTCGTATGTTTTTCAGTGACATGCGGCAGTTCATTCAGTTGGGTAGACACACATTTTGTTTCATTATTTCGCATTTTAAGCACTTACATTATTTGTTTTAAAGCCCTCTTACCACGTCAATGTGAAGAAGGTTTTTTCTTTTTTTTTGTTTCTTTTATTTTTTTTTCTGTTTCTGTTTCCGTTTTTGTTTTTTTTTTTACTTTTTGATTAGTTTAAAGGCCCGGTCCTTAGTTTTACAAAAGTTTTAAGTTTTTTTTTATCAATAGCAAAGCAAAATTTATCGTTTTTAATAAAATTTTTATTTAACTCTTTAGACTGTTATGCTTCAAAAGCACTATGATGCCTTAATTATGTCTTATTCTGTTTAAGTAATCAAAACTATTAATTTTCATTATTTCTTATTTATTTATTACTATAATTTATTTTAATTAATCGAATGTTGATGTTGTAGTTTGTTATTCCTCAAAGATTAAATTAATCTTAATTTGTAATATACAACTACATTATTTTAAATCCATAATTATTTCACTTAATAAAGGGACAATAATATCAAATCCAGCTGACGGCAAAACAATTTATAAATTAAAACTGGAACTATAGACTGAGCACCACTAAAAAGGAATCTGATGATTGGCAGCCATGAAATTGCAATAATTCCAGCCTATAGTAATACTTGGTGGTAGCCAACACAAGTGTCTGTTGTTCATTCAAAACCTGCAATATCTAACTTGATTGGTGACATTTTTGTTATTAACAGAATTTTCATTTTAAATTAAAATAAATCTACCAACAAAAATGTTTAGTACCGTACTGTTGTGTACTGCTTTATTTTTATCGAGGTACTGCTTTCACATAAAATGGAACGACAGCCCTGCTGCTGCCGCCTTTGGAAAGGACGATGTACAGCAAAAAAGAAAAAGATTCAAACAACTGACGCTACTCGTTCTCGTCAACTCGTCATTAAAAATTTGAATTAAGAATTTACTTCCAAAACAAACAAGCGATTAGACAGATTCACTTATGTCTACTAGCTTCCATATAAAATTTGTTTTTGGGAATGATAAACCCACCTTTTTCCCTTCATATAGCTTAATGTGAAACAAAACACAGTCTTCGTCTTTACTCGTGTGCTCTTCGTACTTTAAATATTCTGCGTTCGTTCGGGAGGTTCGTTTCGTAGCGTAGTTTTGGATCTCATTTCCCATAGTCACACAATCATAGCGATAGCAAGATAGTGGTATAGTTAAGGCAGGGTGCAGGGATGAATAAAATTAGAAATAGGTGTGAATGTAGATAGTTGATACATATTAAAAAATTGGGTTAGAAAAAAAGTGGCAAGAAGAACAGCGGAAATAGGAACAATTAGTACTAACGGGTGATTTTTTAGCTGGTTTGTTTTGGCAACACTGGTTTTGACAGCTGACGTGTGTTTAGTACCTTGTGTTACTGTCAATTTATAAATTAAAATTGGAACTATAGACTAAGCACCACTAAAAGGAATCTGATGATTGGTTTGGCAGCCATGAAATTGCAATAATTCCAGCCAAAAATGTAATACTCGGTGGAAGCCAACACAAGTGTTTGTTGTTCATTTAAAACCTTCAATGTAAAATATGACGGAGCGAAAAGCTATGCAGCCTAACTGCAAGTGTTATCACGAGAAAACACCTTTGAATGAAATTTAATTCTTGACTTTCATACAATTTCCCTCCTTACACATATGCAACGAATTGTTGCGGTGATAACGGAGAGGAGAAAAAGAAGGAACCCGAATGAATAACATCCAACTTGTGTGTGGCTTGTAAAAATGCTAGTTGTCCAAATGCAATTGTAAATTAGGAAAAAACCTTCATTTGGATGGGCACGATCAGGTGACCTCGGTGGTGCAATGCGTAGTTCAACGGCCTCTGAGGTAGCTTGGTCTAGGTTCGAATCCAGTTGACGGCAAAACAATTTATAAATTAAAATTGGAACTATAGACTAAGCACCACTAAAAGGAATCTGATGATTGGTTTGGCAGCCATGAAATTGCAATAATTCCAGCCAAAACTGTAATACTCGGTGGAAGCCAACACAAGTTGTTGTTGTTCATTCAAAAACTTCAATACAAATTTCACTTAACAAAATTAAAAAAAAACAAAATTCGAGGTTTTAATCAAAACTAACATTACGATAATATCGAAGTCCAAAAACTGATTTTCGACAAAAGACGTCCGTCGGTTTGTTTGTCTGTGCGTCCCGATTTATATCGAGCTAGAACCAAAGCGAATCGGTGGTTGCTTTAAATTTGGTCATTCCGTAGGAGTGAGATTCAATTTTTTGTTTCAGTTTTTCCCGATAGAACGGTCATACAAAAATGTCGGTTTTATCAAATTTTCTAAAAAAACGGCTGTAATGCTTTTGATAAAACTTCGTACAGGTAATCCCTAGAACAGTTTTTATAACAATGCATAAGTTTTTGCAAAAAAAAATCGAAGAACTGAAATAAGTGTTTGGGTATTTTGTGCAAATGATTGGTTCTTACTTGTTTTGAGATACTCCCGAATATCTCGTTATTGGCTTTTTTGATTTTGACAACATTTTGCAATTCGGTAGGTACTTCTAAGTTAGTCAAAAAATATTGGCCAACATTTTAAACAGAGTTATATTATGATACTACTTAACAATTTTCTAATTTTAAAACAGCTATGTAAAATTTTGTAGATGTTAAATATTTTTGAAATGTGCAGAACACATCCAAAAAAAGTGCCAACAAATTCTTAAACATACCTCATTTTACCATTTAGAAACTTTAAGAGATGACACCTCTCAGTAAAATACTAAATAAATAAAATAGATTTTAATTTAAGTAAAGTGTTATGTAATGAGATAGTACAATGCTAAACTCGTTTTAAATGTATCAATTAAAAATGATTTAAAATCGTTCTAAATCGACTAAAATTTTGCGGCTTTGCATTTAAGATTTGTATAAATAGATTATTTTGAATGTCCCGCTTTGTCCCTGTTTTTGGGACCTGGTGTCCCGATATTAAGCAAATTTAATCTGGCAGCCCTATCTGGGACGTATAATTTGGCCGCAAATAATTTGGCGTTCTCTTAGTTTTATGAAATAAACAGTACGTGGGGTGGGCGCTTCGCGGGTTTAAGGATTTTAACTCCCTTTTCGGGTCCTCTGTCCCACTCACGTGACTCCGTCGCTCCGCTAAGGGTATGCTCAGTCGTCTGGCCGGCGCCTATGTTGTCAGTCGACCTGTTATTTTTTTTTTTAGTAAACAGTACCTTGGGTGGCCTGTTTCGCGGGTTCAAGGATTTCAACCCGTTTTTCGGGTCCTCTTTCCCGCTCACGCGACTCCGTTGCTCCGCATAGGGTATGCTCAGTCCTCTGGCAGGCGCCTATGTTGTCAGTCGATCTGTTTTCAAAGTTTTTTGTAGTAAACAGTACCTTGGGTGGCCAGCTTCGCGGGTTTAAGGATTTTAACCCCCTTTTCGCGTCCTCTGTCGCGCTCACGCGACTCCGTCGGTCGCTCCGCTAAGGGTATGCTCAGTCGTCTGGCAGGCGCCTATGTTGTCAGTCGATCTGTTATCAAAGTTTTATGTAGTAAACAGTACCTTGGGTGGCCCGCTTCGCGGGTTTAAGGATTTTAACCCCCTTTTCGGGTCCTCTGTCCCGCTCACGCGACTCCATCGCTTCGCTTAGGGTATGCTCAGTCGCCAGGCAGGCGCCTATGTTGACAGTCAGTATGTTTTCAGTTTATGTGTAGTAAATGGTACTTCGGTGGTATTTTTAGAAAAAAAAATATTTTTCGGTTAAAAAAGAGTTTTTGTAGAGCTGATTTTTACTTGCGATATACGTAGTATAGGGCAAGTTTAGGATTCGTGCAAAAAAAAAATCGAGATAATAATTTTCCCTTACATTACGATGATAGAGAATGCGAAAAAATTGGGTCCCGCAATTCTCACTGTCTGTCTGTCCGTCTGTCCGGTCCGCCTGTTTGTACCTCGACCTGCAGCCTAAACGGCCGAAGCGATTTTCTTCAAAATTTGGATTTAAGGTTCTTATGTGATTCCCTAGAGGGGAAATTGAAAGTTTTTATTTTAGCTCAAAAAATAACGCTACTGTCACGAAGTCAATGGTTAAGTTTCAACTGAAAAGTACTTTATTAAGAATTCATATATGTAGTTTACTTAGTACAAATATATAATACATAAGGCAGGGGTATCCAACATATATGACATCTCCCTTTTTATTGAATTTAAAATTAATGCTTCATTAAGTTAAGTTAAGAAAGAGTATTTAATAAATTCAAAATGGCTATTCAAATATACATACAAGGTAATAGAAATGATTTAGAATTGGTTATATTAAAGTTTAGGAAATTCAAGAAAAAGTAAATTGATAAACATGATTAACAATTTATGTAAGTGAATATAATAAAATAATTTAGAGTTTACTTATTGTAGATGTGTAGCGATCGGGTTGTCTTAGGACACGTCCGTATCTGGTCGTCTTAGCTGTGGAATTTGTTGAATCTGGTGGCTTGTTTACTTGTGTTGATGTAGTTGGATCTGTGAGTGTTGTTTTGCTAGACTTCTTGGTGTGATTTTTTGAAGAGTTGGCATTAGTAGGTGTTATATTAGCTTAAACTGATTTCGGATCTTGGATGATGGATTTAGTGGGCTGAATATGAATAGTGTTTCTTCGGAGAAGTTTTCCATCATCTGTTCGTATTCCAAGCAATCTTGGTGCATGTTAAAATGTAAAATTTTGTTTGCTATGTAAAATTTTGTAGATGTTAAATATGTTTGAAATGTGCAGAACACATCCACAAAAAGTTCCAACAAATTCGCAAACATACCTCATTTTACCATTTAGAAACTTTAAGAGATGACACCTCTCAGTAAAATACTAAATAAATAAAATAGATTTTAATTTGAGTAGTGTTATGTAATGAGATAGTACAATGCTAAACTCGTTTTAAATGTATCAATTAAAAATGATTTAAAATCGTTCTAAATCGACCAAAATTTTGCGCCTTTGCATTTAAGATTTGTATAAATAGATTATTTTGAATGTCCCGCTTTGTCCCTGTTTTTGGGACCTGGTGTCCCGATATTAAGCAAATTTAATCTGGCAGCCCTATCTGGGACGTATAATTTGGCCGCAAATAATTTGGCGTTCTCTTAGTTTTATGTAATAAACAGTACGTGGGGTGGGCGCTTCGCGGGTTTAAGGATTTTAACTCCCTTTTCGGGTCCTCTGTCCCACTCACGTGACTCCGTCGCTCCGCTAAGGGTATGCTCAGTCGTCTGGCCGGCGCCTATGTTGTCAGTCGACCTGTTATTTTTTTTTTTTTAGTAAACAGTACCTTGGGTGGCCTGTTTCGCGGGTTCAAGGATTTCAACCCGCTTTTCGGGTCCTCTTTCCCGCTCACGCGACTCCGTCGCTCCGCATAGGGTATGCTCAGTCGTCTGGCAGGCGCCTATGTTGTCAGTCGATCTGTTTTCAAAGTTTTTTGTAGTAAACAGTACCTTGGGTGGCCAGCTTCGCGGGTTTAAGGATTTTAACCCCCTTTTCGCGTCCTCTGTCGCGCTCACGCGACTCCGTCGGTCGCTCCACTAAGGGTATGCTCAGTCGTCTGGCAGGCGCCTATGTTGTCAGTCGATCTGTTATCAAAGTTTTATGTAGTAAACAGTACCTTGGGTGGCCAGCTTCGCGGGTTTAAGGATTTTAACCCCCTTTTCGGGTCCTCTGTCCCGCTCACGCGACTACATCGCTTCGCTTAGGGTATACTCAGTCGCCAGGCAGGCGCCTATGTTGACAGTCAGTATGTTTTCAGTTTATGTGTAGTAAATGGTACTTCGGTTGTATTTTTAGAAAAAAAAATATTTTTCGGTTAAAAAAGAGTTTTTGTAGAGTTGATTTTTACTTGCGATATACGTAGTATAGGGCAAGTTTAGGATTCGTGCAAAAAAAAATCGAGATAATAATATTCCTTACATTACGATGATAGAGAATGCGAAAAAATTGGGTCCCGCAATTCTCACTGCCTGTCTGTCCGTCTGTCCGGTCCGCCTGTTTGTACCTCGACCTGCAGCCTAAACGGCCGAAGCGATTTTCTTCAAAATTTGGATTTAAGGTTCTTATGTGATTCCCTAGAGGAGAAATTGAAAGTTTTTATTTTAGCTCAAAAAATAGCGGTACTGTCACGAAGTCAACGGTTAAGTTTCAACTGAAAAGTACTTTATTAAGAATTCATATATGTAGTTTACTTAGTACAAATATATAATACATTAGGCAGGGGTATCCAACATATATGACATCTCCCTTTTTATTGAATTTAAAATTAATGCTTCATTAAGTTAAGTTAAGAAAGAGTATTTAATAAATTCAAAATGGCTATTCAAATATACATACAAGGTAATAGAAATGATTTAGAATTGGTTATAATAAAGTTTAGGAAATTCAAGAAAAAGTAAATTGATAAACATGAATAACAATTTATGTAAGTGAATATAATAAAATAATTTAGAGTTTACTTATTGTAGATGTGTAGCGATCGGGTTGTCTTAGGACACGTCCGCATCTGGTCGTCTTAGCTGTGGAATTTGTTGAATCTGGTGGCTTGTTTACTTGTGTTGATGTAGTTGGATCTGTGAGTGTTGTTTTGCTAGACTTCTTGGTGTGATTTTTTGAAGAGTTGGCATTAGTAGGTGTTATATTAGCTTAAACTGATTTCGGATCTTGGATGATGGATTTAGTGGGCTGAATATGAATAGTGTTTCTTCGGAGAAGTTTTCCATCATCTGTTCGTATTCCAAGCAATCTTGGTGCATGCTTTGGTAACTCTTCGACGACTCCAGTTATCCAGTCTCGATGGTTTCTTTGGATCCGTACTCTGTCTCCAGTGTGATACGGTTTCGATATAGTTGCGGTGGTGTCGTAGCTTGTTTTGTAGTTTTGTCGCATTTCGGTAATATTTTCGTGTACGTCCGTTATAATCTTTGGCTTAAGTAGTTCAGTGGAAATTGGTAACGTTGTTCTTGTGAGTCTGCTCATTAGGCGTTGGTTTGGAGATTGAAGACTTTCATTTCTGGGTGAATTTCGATAGTTGAGGAGCGCTAGATAAGAATCAGATTGGTATTTGAAGCATTTTTTTAGCATCGACTTCGCTGTCTGGACGTATCGTTCGGCCAATCCATTCGAGCGCGTATAGTAGGGTCTTGATGTTTGGTGTTGAATGTCCCAATCTTTAGCAAACGTAGCGAATTCCTTAGATGCAAATTGCGGGGCATTGTCTGATTCCAGGACTGACGGAATGCCATGGGTTGCAAACCAAACTTTCAGAGCCTTGATGACGTCCGCCGATGATGTTTGTTTGAGTTTAGAGTAGTCGAAACAACCGGAGTAGCTATCCGCAATTAGTAAAAATTCATTATTGTGGAAATGGAAAATATCGATTGCTACTATTTCCCAGGGAAGAGTGGGAATGGTTTTAATAATAAGCGGTTCCTTGTGTTTAGATGGCTGGTACGATTGGCATATGTTGCATCGCTATACAAAGTTTTTGACGTCATTATGCATTCCCAACCAGAAAACTGTTGCTCTTGCACGCTGTAGACGTCTTTGTATTCCGAAATGGCCTTTATGTATGAGTGTGAGCGTTTCGAGTTGCAGAGTTTTAGGAATAACAATTTTAGCTGCTTTGTTAATGATTTCATCTTTGAAGGTTAACTCTTCCCGGAAGTTTCAGTAATTTCTTATCTCGGGCGGTAAGTCGGTGATTTTTTCCGGCCAACCCCGTAATATAAACTTTTTAATGAGTATAAGGTCTTTATCGTTTGATGTTTCCAATATTAATTTTTCTTTTGTTATTATGGTAAGTTCTGTTAAAGCATGTATTTGTATGTCATCCTCTGGTGTTTTATTAATTTCATTGTTGCAATTCCTGCTGAGTGTATCAGCAAGCTTTATCTTGGTCCCTGTTCAATAAATAACATTTGGTGCGTACGGTAGCACATAAAGGAGAATTTTTCGAAGACGAGGTGAAGCTGAGCATAGTGGTTTTTTAAAAATTGTTTCCAACGGCTCGATGGTAAGTTTTTTTCCATATACATACTCATGGAACTTTTCGCAAGCAAAGCGTATCGCTGTGGCCTCCTTTTCAATCTAAGCATATCCTTTTTGAGTGCTCTTCAGCGCTCGGGAAGCGTAGGCTATCGGCTGATCCTTTTGAAGGAGTGCTGCTCCAAGACTGTGTTGGCTTGCGGCCACCTGCAGTTTCACATCGAGGTTGTAATCGTAATATCGCAGCAATGGAGTTGAAGACAATGATTTTTTAAGAGCTTCAAAAGAAGCTTGTTGATGTTTAGACCAGAACCATGTAACGTCTTTTTTTAGAAGTTCTCGTAATGGATGTGTGATTTCTGATAGGTTTGTAATGAATTTCGATAGATATGTTGTCATACCTAGAATTCTTTGGAGTTCCGTCCGATTTGGGTACTTGTAATTTCTCTATGTCGATCGTTTTTCAGGATCAGCTTGAACACCTGTTGAAGTTAGAATGTGGCCAAGATATTTTATTTGCGTTGAGTCAAAAACGCATTTATCCCTGTTTAGCTCTAGGCCAGCATTAGAAAGCACTTGACCTTACTTTACCTGTGAGATTCTGTATTACATCTTTAGTTTTAGCATGGATTAAGATGTCATCAATAGCGACCTCAGTGTATTCGCATCCTTCGAGAATTGTTTGCATAAAACTTTGGTAGACTTCTGGAGCACACGCAAGTCCAAACGGTATTCGTGTAAATGAAAATAATTCCCAAGGAGTTGACATCGTGAGGTATTGTTGCGTTCTCTTTGACACATCGATTTGCCAAAAACGTCTCGTGCAATCTAATAATGTAAGAAACTTAGATCCCTTAATATTTGCAGTTATTTGTTCAATGGTAAGTAAGGGATGATAACGTCTTCGTATGTTTTTCAGTGACATGCGGCAGTTCATTCAGTTGGGTAGACACACATTTTGTTTCATTATTTCGCATTTTAAGCACTTACATTATTTGTTTTAAAGCCCTCTTACCACGTCAATGTGAAGAAGGTTTTTTCTTTTTTTTTGTTTCTTTTATTTTTTTTTCTGTTTCCGTTTTTGTTTTTTTTTTTACTTTTTGATTAGTTTAAAGGCCCGGTCCTTAGTTTTACAAAAGTTTTAAGTTTTTTTTTATCAATAGCAAAGCAAAATTTATCGTTTTTAATAAAATTTTTATTTAACTCTTTAGACTGTTATGCTTCAAAAGCACTATGATGCCTTAATTATGTCTTATTCTGTTTAAGTAATCAAAACTATTAATTTTCATTATTTTTTATTTATTTATTACTATAATTTATTTTAATTAATCGAATGTTGATGTTGTAGTTTGTTATTCCTCAAAGATTAAATTAATCTTAATTTGTAATATACAACTACATTATTTTAAATCCATAATTATTTCACTTAATAAAGGGACAATAATATCAAATCCAGCTGACGGCAAAACAATTTATAAATTAAAACTGGAACTATAGACTGAGCACCACTAAAAAGGAATCTGATGATTGGTGTGGCAGCCATGAAATTGCAATAATTCCAGCCTATAGTAATACTTGGTGGTAGCCAACGCAAGTGTCTGTTGTTCATTCAAAACCTGCAATATCTAACTTGATTGGTGACATTTTTGTTATTAACCGAATTTTCATTTTAAATTAAAATAAATCTACCAACAAAAATATTTAGTACCGTACTGCTGTGTACTGCTTTATTTTTATCGAGGTACTGCTTTCACATAAAATGGAACGACAGCCCTGCTGCTGCCGCCTTTGGAAAGGACGATGTACAGCAAAAAAGAAAAAGATTCAAACAACTGACGCTACTCGTTCTCGTCAACTCGTCATTAAAAATTTGAATTAAGAATTTACTTCCAAAACAAACAAGCGATTAGACAGATTCACTTATGTCTACTGGCTTCCAATAAAATTTTTTTTTGGGAATGATAAACCCACCTTTTTCCCTTCATATAGCTTAATGTGAAACAAAACACAGTCTTCGTCTTTACTCGTGTGCTCTTCGTACTTTAAATATTCTGCGTTCGTTCGGGAGGTTCGTTTCGTAGCGTAGTTTTGGATCTCATTTCTTATAGTCACACAATCATAGCGATAGCAAGATAGTGGTATAGTTAAGGCAGGGTGCAGGGATGAATAAAAGTAGAAATAGGTGTGAATGTAGATAGTTGATACATATTAAAAAATTGGGTTAGAAAAAAAGTGGCAAGAAGAACAGCGGAAATAGGAACAATTAGTACTATTATGCGATAGGAACTAGTATTCTGGGGAGAGCAAGATAACTTGGGCGCCGAAAATTGATAACGGATTTTTGTAGGGGGGTCAAATACAAGCATTTTTTAATATGGGAGGGGGGGTCTATCGCGCCCCGTTTAGGAGGTAGGGGCGATTTTCGATAAAAACGACTTAAATGGAAAAACAAATACTAAAAAGCAACATAAATACTTACAATGCAAAACAATACATTTTTTAAAAGCCAGAAGTTTGATTTTTAATTCTACATTTAAATTAAATTATTTGTGTCAACAGTTTTCAAAAAATTTGCATTCAAACTCAAAATTTTGATAAAAAAACGCAAAAAGAAATGATTGGATCAATTTAGCTCAAAAGTGTAAAATGGAAAACTAAATTTTCTTTTTGTGGTCAATGCTATCAATTTTGAATCGAACACAAAAAACCGAAAGGTTTTATGTTCTCTAGTTTTTGAGGAAATTGAAAATTACTAGAAGTACTTTTTTATGAATTTTATGAAAAAAAACACTTCACTTTCACAAAGGTTAAAAAAAAATGAATGACTTTGCTAAGCACTAACCTGTTCCACATTTCTATTAAAAAAATAACGGTTTAAAATTCGATTGTATGTTCGTTTTTTTTTGGTCAAGCTCAAAGGCTTGCATGATTTGAACATTACAATTGCATTATGTAGGTATGTAAGACACAAACATGTATATATGTATGTATATATATTATGCTCCAGTCATACAGTAGTGCTCAGTTAATGCGATTTTTTCATACATTTACATTTACCATATGTAACTGTTGACATTGGAAACAGAATATATGCAAAGTTCCTTAAATGCAAACGAAATTTGGCATACACCGAACCTCGCACATACCCCAAATCCTATAATGAGCCCAAGCATGGGGGTGGCAGGGGGGCAGCATGCCCCCCTATACATACCTCCCTTTTAAAATGCCCGCCTAATGCTGGGTACTAGCACTTTATTTAAACATCAAATTTTGCATACACCGAACCTCGCACATACCTCAAATCATATAGTGAGCCCAAGGAGGGGGGTTGCAGGAGGGCTTGTGTGTGGCTTGTAAAAATGCTAGTTGTCCAAATGCAATTGTAAATTAGGAAAAAACCTTCATTTGGATGGGCACGATCAGGCGACCTCGGTGGTGCAATGCGTAGTTCAACGGCCTCTGAGGTAGCTTGGTCTAGGTTCGAATCCAGTTGACGGCAAAACAATTTATAAATTAAAATTGGAACTATAGACTAAGCACCACTAAGAGGAATCTGATGATTGGTTTGGCAGCCATGAAATTGCAATAATTTCAGCCAAAAATGTAATACTCGGTGGAAGCCAACACAAGTTGTTGTTGTTCATTCAAAAACTTCAATAAAAATTTCACTTACATTTTAAGCAATAAAAACGCGTCAAAAAAAAATTACTCAGGAACACGACAGAGAGCGCAACAAGTGTCTGGAGTTGATGGGAATTTTTCTTTGGACAGCATTGAGGAACAGTTGGAGCAACTTTCATGTGATATCGAAAAGAATTTGACCAATTTGAAATTGTTTGAATCACGCATCCTAAAAAAAGTAAAGGATATCGATACGAACCTAGTAAACCAAATACGAGAGATAAAAATACACTGCAAGAATCTTGAAAGTCGAATTGATTTACTGGAGCGCGAAAAAACTGGTTCCGATGCGGTGTTAGTAGGCGTTCCGGATTCTGCAGACGAAAACCTTGATGTCATATTTACAAAGCTGTGCCAAGCAGTCAGTATAGAAGTACCATCACTAAAACAGATTTTTAGAGTAAAACCAAAATCAACTAAATCTTCTTATGATGGGACTATTGTAATAAAATGTAATTTAATTTAAGGTGTTTTGACCAATTCAATATTTAAAATTTAAAATTTGAAGTTTTCACTTCTTCGGCTTTTTTTTGGTCATTATAGTTAATTAATGAAAGATGTTCATTAGATTTCCCAACGTTTCGACTGAGTTTTCAGTCTTCTTCAGGGGCACTTTATTAAACAATGAAATTAAAAATAAGAAAAAACATTTGTATGTATACATTTGGTTATTATGGTTTTACACTTACAGGTATTATCAACAAAATTATTTTAACATTTAAATAAAAAATTAAAAATTAAAAAAAAAAAAAAAAAAAAAAAAAAAATTGTTTAAGTAGGTAGGATTACCACTTCTTAGTAAGAAGTTTAGTCAACACAACTGCTTATTATTTAAAGATAAAAGAAAGATATACACGGAAAAGAAGAAAATTATTTTAGTATGTATGTGTAAATTTATAGTGGTTATGTAGAGACTAGAGAACAATAAACCGATGAAATACATTGTGTGTCTTGCTTCCTGTTCATATTATTTTTGTTATTTAAAATGTGTAATGTTTCTAAAGTGTATCGTTTTGATGTTTGTTTTTCGGTTTGAAGTATTTGTGTATTTTTAAAATCTGGAGCATGTTTTTCTCCATACTATGACTGGCAAGAGCTGTTTTTTGGGAATTTTTCGATTTTATATCCGATTTGTGCTTTGAGATCCTCTGTTTTAAAAGTTGTTTTGTTGTGCCAATATAACAAAGCCCACAGTTTTCTGTTTCGTTGCCTAGACAATCGATCTTATAAACGACGTCTGTGCATTGATCCTTTTCACTTTTTTTGGTCAGTTTTGTGAACATAGTGTTGAGTGTTTGGTTGGATTTAAAAGCAATGTTGACATCTTTAGCTTTATCACCGATGGTTTTCTTAAAACTTTCAGCAAGCTTCGGCACGTAAACCAAACTTTTAAAGAAGCCTGTTCTCTCGTTTTTATTATTTTGTTGGTGATTAGTATGGTGTTGTTCAATGAATTCTCGGATCATATTTGGTGGATATCCATTATCCATCAGAATCTTGGTGACTTTATCTTTATTGGCGGGATGGAATTTTTTGTCACTGATTGTGAAAACTTTATTGACAAGGTTAGAAGCCGTATTCACTATAATTTGTTTTGCTTGATTTGAACGGAATCCTACCTTACCTACTTAAACAATTTTGTTTTGTTGATAATACCTGTAAGTGTATAACCATAATAACCAAATGTATACATACAAATGTTTTTTCTTATTTTTAATTTCATTGTTTAATAAAGTGCCCCTGAAGAAGACTGAAAACTCAGTCGAAACGTTGGAAAATCTAATTCACATCTTTCATTAATTAACTATAATGACCAAAAAAACCCGAAGAAGTGAAAACTTTAAATTTTAAATTATAAAATTTAATAGCCCGTATGACAAAAACACTTTATTGAAGGGATGCTTGAGCCGATACAAGCAAACAAAAGTTGGTTTGACCTTGATACAAATTCGGACAAACGTATTTTTCTGAATGAAAGTCTCACAAGAAATAACCACGCACTACAAAGAACTGCTCTTTTAATGAAAAAGGATGGAATTTTTACGTCAGTATATTCTTTGAACGGACAAGTTCATGCTCGTAAATCACCAAATGATGCTCCAAATTTAATCTAAAATAAAGACGACTTGGATAATATTGCGGTCTAAAATTAAAGGACAGCTGTAACTTGCCAGCGAAACAACAACACACACATTATTATTTACGTATTTTTCATTTGTTTTTATCTCTTTTTTCATCTAATTTGTTTTTCTTTCTTTAAGTTAATAAGTCTTTTTCACTCTAAAACTTTCACTCTTAACTTTAATATCTTCTCTTTTCAATTAATTTTTTTCTTATTTTTTTAATAAGTCTTTTTCACTCTCAACTTTAATCTCTTCTATTTTCAATTTATCTCTTTTTATTATTATTATTATTATTTTGTTTTTAACACAATTTATTCAAAACACAGTTTACTTCACTACACATACATAGGAACACAACATTTTTCTCACTCTTTCACAAAATCAAAAAATAATTGTTAACATATCTACACATTTATTCACTCATTTTACAGGCTGTGAAAATCAATTTTTGTTTGTTTTGATTTTTGTTTAACTTTCTATTCCTTGTGTTATCTGAACAACAACATGAATAATTTAACTAGTTCAGGAGAGGGTTGCATTAATAAAACAAGAATTTTGCTTGGCATATTTTGCGCTTTTAAAAGAGGGATTCATATTTCTCATATAAATGCGCAGAGTATCATAGGAAAACTTGATGAATTTCGTCTCATTTTTGAAAAAAGTAAGGTGGACATAATATGCGTCTCCGAATCTTGGCTAAACGCAGCAGTTAGTGATGAGTTTGTTAAATTAAAAGGTTATAAATTATTTCGAGCTGATCGAATTGAAAGGAGAGGTGGTGGATCGGCCATTTATATTAAAAATAATCTCAAGTCTAAGCTTGTTAAACATTCAAATCAATCTTGTGATTCTGAGTTCGTTTTTCTTGAAGTTGGTGAACAAAACAACACTTTCTTAATAGGTACGATGTATATGGCCCCGAATGTAGCAAATTTTTTTTCTGTTAGAAATCTTTTAGAAGAAATAGGTATCTCCTACACAAAAATAGTACTGTGTGGTGATTTGAACTAAGATATACTGAATTCTTTTAACTTTCATTTTGCTAACATAACGAACCCGACGCATTTTATGCCAAATAAAACTCCATCTCTAAAAGATATTTTTATTTTCTCTGATAAAAGCCTCCTATCTCATTATGATCAGATACCTGTCTCTGCATTTTCGCACCATGATCTAATTTTTCTAACACTTAACCATGTAATAACTTCAAATAACACTCAGCCTACGCTTTTGTTCAGAGATTTTCGTAATATAAATTTTCACGAACTTTTTAGTGAGTGCCCGGTTCTGAATTGGGAAAACCTATATAACACATCTAATGTTAATGAACAGGTGTCTGTTTTTGAAAACAACTTAAATTATCTTTATGAAAAATATGTCCCTTTAAAAAAACTGCAAATCAGGAATGTAGGTGCTCCGTGGTATTCAAAAGAAGTAAATAAGTTGGCTAAGAAGCGAGTTCATATGTACTCGAGATGGCGAAGGTATGGTTACGAACCTTTTTATAGAGAGTTTAAGGTACTTAGAAAGAAAGTGACATCTTTAATACGGATGAATAAAAGCAAATATTATCAACTTAAAATAGATAATAGCGAATCAAGCACTGAATTTTGGAAGCATGTACGAGAAATAGGACTAAAATCTAATACCAATACAATGGAAAGTGATATTGACCTTAACGCTCTAAATCTCAAGTTTATACAATCTTCCGCTTCACTTTATGAAGGAGACGAACCTTTGCCTGAGTATTGGCATAATAATATTAATGTCAATGGTAATGGTCAAGCCTTGTTTTCTGTACACTGTATAAATGAAAATGTTGTTGGTGAGGAAATCCTTGCAGTAAAATCTAAAGCGATGGGAGTAGATAACACTTACATATTTAACACCATTCTTACAACATCCGTTTTCCCTGATAGTTGGAAGAGAGCAAAAATCTTACCTCTTCCAAAAACCTCTTCATCTGCAAATCCTGAAGACCGGCCAATCGCTATACTTCCGTTTTTAAGCAAAGTAATTGAAATAATTATAGGCAAACAGATTAAAAGGCACATCGAAAGCCAAAAGCTTATAACTCCTCTCCAATCAGGATTCAGATCTAAGCATAATTGTATTAAAGCTACACTAAAGGTCCGTGATGATATACGCATAGGTATTGACAATATGATAAAAGTTTTAGTATTTTTAGATTTTTCAAAAGCTTTCGACTCAGTTGTTCATAAATTGCTTTTTAAAAAACTAAAAGACCAATTTTGGTTTGAAAGCTCTGCCTGCAATTTCATACATTCTTATCTTCAAGGACGATCACAGGCAGTTTTCAGTCGAAAACAAACATCTTCTAGTTTACCAGTTCCCTTAGGAGTTCCGCAAGGATCTGTATAAGGCCCATTGTTATTCTCATTATTCATAAACGATATCTGTAAGAGTATAAATAATTGCAAATTTCATATATATGCAGATGACGTACAAAAAAAATTAACTTTTTTACAAAAAAAAATTAACTTTTTTACAAAAAAAAAATTAAGTTTTTTACAAAAAAAAATTAAAATTTTTACACAAAAAAAAATAAACCTTTTTACAAAAAAAAATAAACTTTTTTACAAAAAAAATTAAAATTTTTACAAAAAAAAAAATAAACTTTTTTACAAAAAAAATAAACATTTTTACAAAAAAAAAAAACATTTGTACAAAAAAAAATTAACTTTTATTCAACAAAAATTTTTAAAAAATTTAAAAAAGTGAATTATTCAATCATTTTGTTATTTTGGTTATTATATCTTAACCAAAGCGAATTTTGAATTCTGCTTTATTGTTTACTTCAGTCTTAAACTTTTAAATCAAAAATCTGTTTTTGTACACCCCTAGTTAATTATTAAATACATTTTCAAAAAACTTAAAAAAGTGAAATTTTTCATTAATTTTGTTATTTTGGTTATTATTTCTTAACTAAAGCGAATTTTGATTTATGCATAATTTAAAAATATTACTTACTTCAATCTTGAACACTTAAATCAAAAATCTGAAATAGTACACCCCTAGTTAATTATTAAATAAATTTTCAAAAAACTTAAAAAACTGAATTTTTCATTAATTTTGTTATTTTGGTGATTATTTCTTAACTAAAGCGAATTTTGATTTCTGCATAATTTTAAAATATTACTTACTTCAATCTTGAGCACCTAAATCAAAAATCTGATATTATACACCCCAAGTTAATTTTTAAATAAATTTTCCAAAAACCTAAAAAACTGAGTTTTTCATTAATTTTTTTATTTTGGTTATTATTTCTTAAAAATAAATAAATAAATCGGGTGGCACAACGGCTCATGAAGAACCAGGGCCTAGTGACTAACAACTCGCAACCATTCCTGTGTGCACCTGTCAACAGGAATGGAAGGGACCTACAATTTTATGCCGAATCCGAACGGCTAGACGAGAAGCACTTAATCGTGACAAATGATACTCTTGGAGGATTTGTCAAATCCTCGCAAGAGGCAGTAGCCCTGAAAAAAACTTTTTAGTTTTTAGGTGGACGAGGCTGGGAAGCGAGCCCACCCCTTCAGCGTGACAGTCGAACGCACTAACCATTACGCTACGGGCTACTAGGTTATTATTATTTCTTAACCAAAGCGAATTTTGAATTCTGCATAATTTAAAAATAATATTTATTTCAGTCTTAAACTTTTAAATCAAAAATCTGTTTTTGTACACCCCTAGTTAATTATTAAATAAATTTTCAAAAAACTTAAAAAATTGAATTTTTTCATTAATTTTGTTATTTTGGTGATTATTTCTTAACTAAATCGAATTTTGATTTCTGCATAATTTTAAAATATTATCTACTTCAATCTTAAACTTTTAAATCAAAAATCTGTTATTGTACACCCCTAGTAAATTTTTAAAACAAATTTCCAAAAACTTTAAAAAGTAATTTTTTTCATTAATTTTGTTATTTTGGTGATCATTTCTTAACTAAAGCGAATTTTGCTTTCTGCATAATTTTAAAATATTATATACTTCAACCTTAAACTTTTAAATCAAAAATCTGTGATTGTTCACCTCTAGTTAATTTTTAAATACATTTTCAAAAAACTTAATAAAGTGAATTTTTTAATTAATTTTGTTATTTTGGTGATTATTTCTTAATTAAAGCGAATTTTTATTTCTGCATAATTTTAAGATATTATCTACATCAATTTTAAACGTTTAAATTAAAAATCTGTTATTGCACACCCATAGTTAATTTTTAAATAAATCTTCAAAAAACTGAATAAAGTGAATTTTTTAATTAATTCTGTTATTTTGGTGATTATTTCTTAACTAAAGCGAATTTTGATCTCTGCATAATTTTAAAATATTATCTGCTTCAATCTTAAATTTTTAAATCAAAAATCTGTTAATTTTAAAAAAAGTGAATTTTTTCATTGATTTTGTCATTTTGGAGATTATTTCTTAACTCAAACGAATTTTGTTTTCTGCATAATTTTAAAATATTATCTGTTTCAATCTTAACTTTTTAAATCAAAAATCTGTTATTGTTCACCCCTAGTTAAGTTTAAAAAAAAAATTCAAAAAACTTAAAAAAGTGATTGTTTTCATTAATTTTGTTATTTTGGTGATTATTTCTTTACTAAAGCAAATTTTGATTTCTGCTTAATTTTAAAATATTATTTACATCAATCTTACACTTCTAAAACAAAAACCTGTTATTGTACACCCCTTGTTAATTCTTAAACACTCTTAGTTAATTTTTAAATAAATTTTCAAAAAACTTAACAAAGGCGAATTTTTTCATTAATTTTGTTATTTTGGTGATTATTTCTAACTAAAGCGAATTTTGAATTCTGCATAATTTTAAAATATTATCTACTTCAATCTTAAACTTTTAAATCAAAAATCTGTGATTGTTAACCGCCAGTTAATTTTTAAATACATTTTCAAAAAATTTAATAAAGTGAATTTTTTAATTAATTTTGTTATTTTGGTGATTATTTCCTAATTAAAGCGAATTTTTATTTCTGCACAACTTAAAAATAATATCTACATCAATCTTAAACGTTTAAATTAAAAATCTGTTATTGTACACCCCTAGTTAATTTTTAAATAAATCTTCAAAAAACTTAATAAAGTGAATTTTTTAATTAATTTTGTTATTTTGGTGATTATTTCTTAATTAAAGCGAATTTTTATTTCTGCATAATTTTAAGATATTATCTACATCAATCTTAAACGTTTAAATTAAAAATCTGTTATTGCACACCCCTAGTTAATTTTTAAATAAATCTTCAAAAAACTTAATAAAGTGAATTTTTTAATTAATTCTGTTATTTTGGTTATTACTTTTTAACTAAAGCGAATTTTGATTTCTGCATAATTTTAAAATATTATCTGCTTCAATCCTTAATTTTTAAATCAAAAATCTGTTACTGTACACCCCTAGTTAATTTTAAAAAAAGTGAATTTTTTCATTGATTTTGTCATTTTGGTGATTATTTCATAACTAAAACGAATTTTGTTTTGTGCATAATTTTAAAATATTATCTGTTTCAATCTTAACTTTTTAGATCAAAAATTTGTTATTGTTCACCCCTAGTTAAGTTTTTAAAAAAATTTCAAAAAACTTAAAAAGTGATTGTTTTCATTAATTTTGTTATTTTGGTGATTATTTCTTAACTAAAGCGAATTTTGATTTCTGCTTAATTTTAAAATATTATTTACATCAATCTTAAACTTCTAAACCAAAAACCTGTTATTGTACACCCCTTGTTAATGCTTAAACACCCTTAGTTAATTTTTAAATAAATTTTCAAAAAACTTAATAAAGGCGAATTTTTTCAATAATTTTGTTATTTTGGTGATTATTTCTAACTAAAGCGAATTTTGAATTCTGCATAATTTTAAAATATTATCTACTTCAATCTTAAGCTTTTAAATCAAAAATCTGTTATTGTTCACCCCTAGTTAATTTTTTAAACAAATTTCCAAAAACTTTAAAAAGTGATTTTTTTCATTAATTTTGTTATTTTGGTGATCATTTCCTATCTAAAGCGAATTTTGCTTTCTGCATAATTTTAAAATATTATCTACTTCAATCTTAAACTTTTAAATCAAAAATCTGTGATTGTTCACCTCTAGTTAATTTTTAAATACATTTTCAAAAAACTTAATAGAGTGAATTTTTTAATTAATTTTGTTATTTTGGTGATTATTTCTTAATTAAAGCGAATTTTTATTTCTGCATAATTTAAAAATAATATCTACATCAATCTTAAACGTTTAAATTAAAAATCTGTTATTGTACACCCCTAGTTAATTTTTAAATAAATCTTCAAAAAACTTAATAAAGTGAATTTTTTAATTAATTTTGTTATTTTGGTGATTATTTCTTAATTAAAGCGAATTTTTATTTCTGCATAATTTAAAAATAATATCTACATCAATCTTAAACGTTTAAATTAAAAATCTGTTATTGTACACCCCTAGTTAATTTTTAAATAAATCTTCAAAAAACTTAATAAAGTGAATTTTTTAATTAATTTTGTTATTTTGGTGATTATTTCTTAATTAAAGCGAATTTTTATTTCTGCATAATTTTAAGATATTATCTACATCAATCTTAAACGTTTAAATTAAAAATCTGTTATTGCACACCCCTAGTTAATTTTTAAATAAATCTTCAAAAAAACTTAATAAAGTGAATTTTTTAATTAATTCTGTTATTTTGGTTATTACTTTTTAACTAAAGCGAATTTTGATTTCTGCATAATTTTAAAATATTATCTGCTTCAATCCTAAATTTTTAAATCAAAAATCTGTTACTGTACACCCCTAGTTAATTTTAAAAAAAGTGAATTTTTTCATTGATTTTGTCATTTTGGTGATTATTTCATAACTAAAACGAATTTTGTTTTGTGCATAATTTTAAAATATTATCTGTTTCAATCTTAACTTTTTAAATCAAAAATTTGTTAGTGTTCACCCCTAGTTAAGTTTTTAAAAAAATTTCAAAAAACTTAAAAAGTGATTGTTTTCATTAATTTTGTTATTTTGGTGATTATTTCTTAACTAAAGCGAATTTTGATTTCTGCTTAATTTTAAAATATTATTTACATCAATCTTAAACTTCTAAACCAAAAACCTGTTATTGTACACCCCTTGTTAATGCTCAAACACCCTTAGTTAATTTTTAAATAAATTTTCAAAAAACTTAATAAAGGCGAATTTTTTCAATAATTTTGTTATTTTGGTGATTATTTCTAACTAAAGCGAATTTTGAATTCTGCATAATTTTAAAATATTATCTACTTCAATCTTAAGCTTTTAAATCAAAAATCTGTTATTGTTCACCCCTAGTTAATTTTTTAAACAAATTTCCAAAAACTTTAAAAAGTGATTTTTTTCATTAATTTTGTTATTTTGGTGATCATTTCCTATCTAAAGCGAATTTTGCTTTCTGCATAATTTTAAAATATTATCTACTTCAATCTTAAACTTTTAAATCAAAAATCTGTGATTGTTCACCTCTAGTTAATTTTTAAATACATTTTCAAAAAACTTAATAGAGTGAATTTTTTAATTAATTTTGTTATTTTGGTGATTATTTCTTAATTAAAGCGAATTTTTATTTCTGCATAATTTAAAAATAATATCTACATCAATCTTAAACGTTTAAATTAAAAATCTGTTATTGTACACCCCTAGTTAATTTTTAAATAAATCTTAAAAAAACTTAATAAAGTGAATTTTTTAATTAATTCTGTTATTTTGGTGATTATTTCTTAATTAAAGCGAATTTTTATTTTTGCATAATTTTAAGATATTATCTACATCAATCTTAAACGTTTAAATTAAAAATCTGTTATTGCACACCCCTAGTTAATTTTTAAATAAATCTTCAAAAAACTTAATAAAGTGAATTTTTTAATTAATTCTGTTATTTTGGTGATTATTTCTTAACTAAAGCGAATTTTGATTTCTGCATAATTTAAAAATATTATCTGCTTCAATCTTAAATTTTTAAATCAAAAATCTGTTACTGTACACCCCTAGTTAATTTAAAAAAAAGTGAATTTTTTCAATGATTTTGTCATTTTGGTGATTTTTTCTTAACTAAAACGAATTTTGTTTTCTGCATAATTTTAAAATATTATCTGTTTCAATCTTAACTTTGTAAATCAAAAATCTGCTATTGCTCACCCCTAGTTAAGTTTTTAAAAAAATTTCAAAAAACTTAAAAAAGTGATTGTTTTCATTAATTTTGTTATTTTGGTGATTATTTCTTTACTAAAGCGAATTTTGATTTCTGCTTAATTTTAAAATATTATTTACATCAATCTTAAACTTCTAAAACAAAAACCTGTTATTGTACACCCCTTGTTAATTCTTAAACACCCTTAGTTAATTTTTAAATAAATTTTCAAAAAACTTAATAAAGGCGAATTTTTTCATTAATTTTGTTATTTTGGTGATTATTTCTTAACTTAAACGAATTTTGTTTTCTGCATAATTTTAAAATATTGTCTGTTTCAATCTTATCTTTTTAAATCAAAAATCTGTTATTCACCCCTAGTTAAGTTTTTAAACAAATTTCAAAAAACTTAAAAAGTGATTGTTTTCATTAATTTTGTTATTTTGGTGATTATTTCTTAACTAAAGCGAATTTTGATTTCTGCTTAATTTTAAAATATTATTTACATCAATCTTAAACTTCTAAAACAAAAACCTGTTATTGTACACCCCTTGTTAATTCTTAAACACCCCTAAAATATAATATTGTACACCCCTAGTTAATTTTTAAATAAATCTTCAAAAAACTTAATAAAGTGAATTTTTTAATTAATTTTGTTATTTTGGTGATTATTTCTTAATTAAAGCGAATTTTTATTTCTGCTTAATTTTAAGATATTATCTACAACAATCTTAAACGTTTAAGTTAAAAATCTGTTATTGCACACCCCTAGTTAATTTTTAAATAAATCTTCAAATAAGTTAATAAAGTGAATTTTTTAATTAATTCTGTTATTTTGGTGATTATTTCTTAACTAAAGCGAATTTTGATTTCTGCATAATTTTTAAATATTATCTGCTTCTATCTTAAATTTTTAAATCAAAAATCCTAGTTAAGTTTTTAAAAAAATTTCAAAAAACTTAAAAAAGTGATTGTTTTCATTAATTTTGTTATTCTGGTGATTATTTCTTAACTAAAGCGAATTTTGATTTCTGCTTAATTTTAAAATATTTTTTACATCAATCTTAAACTTCTAAAACAAAAACCTGTTATTGTACACCCCTTGTTAATTCTTAAACACCCTTAGTTAATTTTCAAACAAATTTTCAAAAAACTTAATAAAGGCGAATTTTTTCATTAATTTTGTTATTTTGGTGATTATTTCTTAACTAAAGCGAATTTTGAATTCTGCATAATTTTAAAATATTATCTACTTCAATCTTAAACTTTTAAATCAAAAATCTGTTATTGTACACCCCTAGTTAATTTTTAAAACAAATTTCCAAAAACTTTAAAAAGTGATTTTTTTCATTAATTTTGTTATTTTGGTGATCATTTCTTAACTAAAGAGAATTTTGCTTTCTGCATAATTTTAAAATATTATCTACTTTAATCTTAAACTTTTAAATCAAAAATCTGTGATTGTTCACCTCTAGTTAATTTTTAAATACATTTTCAAAAAACTTAATAAAGTGAATTTTTTAATTAATTTTGTTATTTTGGTGATTATTTCTTAATTAAAGCGAATTTTTATTTCTGCATAATTTAAAAATAATATCTACATCAATTTTAAACGTTTCAATTAAAATTCTGTTATTGTACACCCCTAGTTAATTTTTAAATAAATCTTCAAAAAACTTAATAAAGTGAATTTTTTAATTAATTTTGTTATTTTGGTGATTATTTCTTAATTAAAGCGAATTTTTATTTCTGCATAATTTAAAGATATTATCTACATCAATCTTAAACGTTTAAATGAAAAATCTGTTAGTGCACACCTCTAGTTAATTTTTAAATAAATCTTCAAAAAACTTAATAAAGTGAATTTTTTAATTAATTCTGTTATTTTGGTGATTATTTCTTAATTAAAGCGAATTTTTATTTCTGCATAATTTTAAAATATTATCTGCTTCAATCTTAAATTTTTAAATCAAAAATCTGTTACTGTACACCCCTAGTTAATTTTAAAAAAAGTGAATTTTTTCATTGATTTTGTCATTTTGGTGATTTTTTCTTAACTAAAACGAATTTTGTTTTCTGCATAATTTTAAAATATTATCTGTTTCAATCTTAACTTTTTAAATCAAAAATCTGTTATTGTTCACCCCTAGTTAAGTTTTTAAAAAAATTTCAAAAAACTTAAAAAAGTGATTGTTTTCATTAATTTTGTTATTTTTGGTGATTATTTCTTAACTAAAGCGAATTTTGATTTCTGCTTAATTTTAAAATATTATTTACATCAATCTTAAACTTCTAAAACAAAAACCTGTTATTGTACACCCGTTTGTTAATTCTTAAACACCCTTAGTTAATTTTTAAATAAATTTTCAAAAAACTTAATAAAGGCGAAGTTTTTCATTAATTTTGTTATTTTGGTGATTATTTCTTAACTAAATCGAATTTTGAATTCTGCATAATTTTAAAATATTATCTACTTCAATCTTAAACTTTTAAATCAAAAATCTGTTATTGTAAACCACTAGTTAATTTTTAAAACAAATTTCCAAAAACTTTAAAAAGTGATTTTTTTCATTAATTTTGTTATTTTGGTGATCATTTCTTAACTAAAGCTAATTTTGCTTTCTGCATAATTTTAAAATATTATCTACTTCAATCTTAAACTTTCAAATCAAAAATCTGTGATTGTTCACCCCTAGTTAATTTTTAAATACATTTTAAAAAACTTAATAAAGTGAATTTTTTAATTAATTTTGTTATTTTGGTGATTATTTCTTAATTAAAACGAATTTTTATTTCTGCATAATTTAAAAATAATATCTACATACATCTTAAACGTTTAAATTAAAATTCTGTTATTGTACACCCCTAGTTAATTTTTAAATAAATCTTCAAAAAACTTAATAAAGTGAATTTTTTAATTAATTTTGTTATTTTGGTGATTATTTCTTAATTAAAGCGAATTTTTATTTCTGCATAATTTTTAGATATTATCTACATCAATCTTAAACGTTTAAATTAAAAATCTGTTAGTGCACACCTCTAGATAATTTTTAAATAAATCTTCAAAAAACTTAATAAAGTGAATTTTTTAATTAATTCTGTTATTTTGGTGATTATTTCTTAACAATTTTAAAATATTATCTGCTTCAATCTTAAATTTTTAAATCAAAAATCTGTTACTGTACACCCCTAGTTAATTTAAAAAAAGTGAATTTTTTCATTGATTTTGTCATTTTGGTGATTATTTCTTAACTAAAACGAATTTTGTTTTCTGCATAATTTTAAAATATTATCTGTTTCAATCTTAACTATTTAAATAAAAAATTTGTTTTTGTTCACCCCTAGTTAAGTTTTTAAAAAAATTTCAAAAAACTTATAAAGTGATTGTTTTCATTAATTTTGTTATTTTGGTGATTATTTCTTAACTAAAGCGAATTTTGAATTCTGCATAATTTTAAAATATTATCTACTTCAATCTTAAGCTTTTAAATCAAAAAGCTGTTATTGTTCACCAGTTATTTTTTAAAACAAATTTCCAAAAACTTTAAAAAGTGATTTTTTTCATTAATTTTGTTATTTTGATGATCATTTGTTAACTAAAGCGAATTTTGATTTCTGCATAATTTTAAAATATTATCTACTTCAATCTTAAACTTTTAAATCAAAAATCTGTGATTGTTCACCTCTATTTAATTTTTAAATACATTTTCAAAAAACTTAATAAAGTGAATTTTTTAATTAATTTTGTTATTTTGGTGATTATTTCTTAATTAAAGCGAATTTTTATTTCTGCATAATTTTAAGATATTATCTACTTCAATCTTAAACGTTTAAATTAAAAATCTGTTATTGCACACCCCTAGTTAGTTTTTAAATAAATCTTCAAAAAACTGAATAAAGTGAATTTTTTAATTAATTCTGTTATTTTGGTGATTATTTCTTAACTAAAGCGAATTTTGATTTCTGCATAATTTTAAAATATTATCTGCTTCAATCTTAAACTTTCAAATCAAAAATCTGTGATTGTTCACCTCTAGTTAATTTTTAAATACATTTTCAAAAAACTTAATAAAGTGAATTTTTTAATTAATTTTGTTATTTTGGTGATTATTTCTTAATTAAAGCGAATTTTTATTTCTGCATAATTTAAAAATAATATCTACATCAATGTTAAACGTTTAAATTAAAAATCTGTTATTGTACATCCCTAGTTAATTTTTAAATAAATCTTCAAAAAACTTAATAAAGTGAATTTTTTAATTAATTTTGTTATTTTGGTGATTATTTCTGAACTTAAAATCTGTTATTGCCCACCCCTAGTTAATTTTTAAATAAATCTTCAAAAAACTTAATAAAGTGAATTTTTTAATTAATTCTGTTATTTTGGTGATTATTTCTTAACTAAAGCGAATTTTGATTTCTGCTTAATTTTAAAATATTATCTGCTTCAATCTTAAACTTTTATATCAAAAATCTGTGATTGTTCACCTCTAGTTAATTTTTAAATACATTTTCAAAAAACTTAATAAAGTGAATTTTTTCATTAATTTTGTTATTTTGGTGATTATAGTTAATTTTTAAAACAAATTTCCAAAAACTTTAAAAAGTGATTTTTTTCACCAATTTTGTTATTTTGGTGATCATTTCTTAACTAAAGCGAATTTTGCTTTCTGCATAATTTTAAAATATAATCTACTTTAATCTTAAACTTTTATATCAAAAATCTGTGATTGTTCACCTCTAGTTAATTTTTAAATACATTTTCAAAAAACTTAATAAAGTGAATTTTTTAATTAATTTTGTTATTTTGGTGATTATTTCTTAATTAAAGCGAATTTTTATTTCTGCATAATTTAAAAATAATATCTACATCAATCTTAAACGTTTAAATTAAAAATCTGTTATTGCACACCCCTAGTTAATTTTTAAATAAATCTTCAAAAAACTTAATAAAGTGAATTTTTTAATTAATTCTGTTATTTTGGTGATTATTTCTTAACTAAAGCGAATTTTGATTTCTGCATAATTTTAAAATATTATCTGCTTCAATCTTAAATTTTTAAATCAAAAATCTGTTACTGTACACCCCTAGTTAATTTTAAAAAAAGTGAATTTTTTCATTGATTTTGTCATTTTGGTGATTATTTCTTAACTAAAACGAATTTTGTTTTCTGCATAATTTTAAAATATTATCTGTTTCAATCTTAACTTTTTAAATCAAAAATCTGTTATTGTTCACCCCTAGTGAAGTTTTTAAAAAAATTTCAAAAAACTTAAAAAAGTGATTGTTTTCATTAATTTTGTTATTTTGGTGATTATTTCTTAACTAAAGCGAATTTTGATTTCTGCTTAATTTTAAAATATTATTTACATCAAATTTTTTTTAAATACAATTTCAAAAAACTTAATAAAGTGATTTTTTTAATTAATTTTGTTATTTTGGTGATTATTTCTTAATTAAAACGAATTTTTATTTCTGCATAATTTAAAAATAATATCTACATAAATCTTAAACGTTTAAATTAAAATTCTGTTATTGTACACCTCTAGTTAATTTTTAAATAAATCTTCAAAAAACTTAATAAAGTGATTTTTTTAATTAATTCTGTTATTTTGGTGATTATTTCTTAATTAAAGCGAATTTTGATTTCTGCATAATTTTAAAATATTATCTGCTTCAATCTTAAATTTTTAAATCAAAAATCTGTTACTGTACACCCCTAGTTAATTTTAAAAAAAGTGAATTTTTTCATTGATTTTGTCATTTTGGTGATTATTTCTTAACTAAAACGAATTTTGTTTTCTGCATAATTTTAAAATATTATCTGTTTCAATCTTAACTTTTTAAATCAAAAATCTGTTATTGTTCACCCCTAGTTAAGTTTTTAAAAAAATTTCAAAAAACTTAAAAAAGTGATTGTTTTCATTAATTTTGTTATTTTTGGTGATTATTTCTTAACTAAAGCGAATTTTGATTTCTGCTTAATTTTAAAATATTATTTACATCAATCTTAAACTTCTAAAACAAAAACCTGTTATTGTACACCCCTTTGTTAATTCTTAAACACCCTTAGTTAATTTTTAAATAAATTTTCAAAAAACTTAATAAAGGCGAATTTTTTCATTAATTTTGTTATTTTGGTGATTATTTCTTAATTAAAGCGAATTTTGAATTCTGCATAATTTTAAAATATTATCTACTTCAATCTTAAACTTTTAAATCAAAAATCTGTTATTGTAAACCACTAGTTAATTTTTAAAACAAATTTCCAAAAACTTTAAAAAGTGAGTTTTTTCATTAATTTTGTTATTTTGGTGATCATTTCTTAACTAAAGCGAATTTTGCTTTCTGCATGATTTTAAAATATTATCTACTTCAATCTTAAACTTTCAAATCAAAAATCTGTGATTGTTCACCTCTAGTTAATTTTTAAATACATTTTCAAAAAACTTAATAAAGTGAATTTTTTAATTAATTTTGTTATTTTGGTGATTATTTCTTAATTAAAACGAATTTTTATTTCTGCATAATTTAAAAATAATATCTACATAAATCTTAAACGTTTAAATTAAAATTCTGTTATTGTACACCCCTAGTTAATTTTTAAATAAATCTTCAAAAAACTTAATAAAGTGATTTTTTTAATTAATTTTGTTATTTTGGTGATTATTTCTTAATTAAAGCGAATTTTTATTTCTGCATAATTTTAAGATATTATCTACATCAATCTTAAACGTTTAAATTAAAAATCTGTTAGTGCACGCCTCTAGTTAATTTTTAAATAAATCTTCAAAAAACTTAATAAAGTGAATTTTTTAATTAATTCTGTTATTTTGGTGATTATTTCTTAACAATTTTAAAATATTATCTGCTTCAATCTTAAATTTTTAAATCAAAAATCTGTTACTGTACACCCCTACTTAATTTTAAAAAAAGTGAATTTTTTCATTGATTTTGTCATTTTGGTGATTATTTCTTAACTAAAACGAATTTTGTTTTCTGCATAATTTTAAAATATTATCTGTTTCAATCTTTACTTTTTAAAGCAAAAATCTGTTATTGTTCACCCCTAGTTAAAATTTTAAAAAAATTTCAAAAAACTTTAAAAATTGATTGTTTTCATTAATTTTGTTATTTTGGTGATTATTTCTTAACTAAAGCGAATTTTGATTTCTGCTTAATTTTAAAATATTATTTACATCAATCTTAAACTTCTAAAACAAAAACCTGTTATTGTACACCCCTTGTTAATTCTTAAACACTCTTAGTAAATTTTTAAATAAATTTTCAAAAAACTTAATAAAGGCGAATTTTTTCATTAATTTTGTTATTTTGGTGATTATTTCTTAACTAAAGCGAATTTTGAATTCTGCATAATTTTAAAATATTATCTACTTCAATCTTAAGCTTTTAAATCAAAAAGCTGTTATTGTTCACCAGTTATTTTTTAAAACAAATTTCCAAAAACTTTAAAAAGTGATTTTTTTCATTAATTTTGTTATTTTGGTGATCATTTCTTAACTAAAGCGAATTTTGATTTCTGCATAATTTTAAAATATTATCTACTTCAATCTTAAACTTTTAAATCAAAAATCTGTGATTGTTCACCTCTATTTAATTTTTAAATACATTTTCAAAAAAACTTAATAAAGTGAATTTTTTAATTAATTTTGTTATTTTGGTGATTATTTCTTAATTAAAGCGAATTTTTATTTCTGCATAATTTTAAGATATTATCTACTTCAATCTTAAACGTTTAAATTAAAAATCTGTTATTGCACACCCCTAGTTAGTTTTTAAATAAATCTTCAAAAAACTGAATAAAGTGAATTTTTTAATTAATTCTGTTATTTTGGTGATTATTTCTTAACTAAAGCGAATTTTGATTTCTGCATAATTTTAAAATATTATCTGCTTCAATCTTAAACTTTCAAATCAAAAATCTGTGATTGTTCACCTCTAGTTAATTTTTAAATACATTTTCAAAAAACTTAATAGAGTGAATTTTTTAATTAATTTTGTTATTTTGGTGATTATTTCTTAATTAAAGCGAATTTTTATTTCTGCATAATTTAAAAATAATATCTACATCAATCTTAAACGTTTAAATTAAAAATCTGTTATTGTACATCCCTAGTTAATTTTTAAATAAATCTTCAAAAAACTTAATAAAGTGAATTTTTTAATTAATTTTGTTATTTTTGTGATTATTTCTGAACTAAAAATCTGTTATTGCACACCCCTAGTTAATTTTTAAATAAATCTTCAAAAAACTTAATAAAGTGAATTTTTTAATTAATTCTGTTATTTTGGTGATTATTTCTTAACTAAAGCGAATTTTGATTTCTGCTTAATTTTAAAATATTATCTGCTTCAATCTTAAACTTTTATATCAAAAATCTGTGATTGTTCACCTCTAGTTAATTTTTAAATACATTTTCAAAAAACTTAATAAAGTGAATTTTTTCATTAATTTTGTTATTTTGGTGATTATAGTTAATTTTTAAAACAAATTTCCAAAAACTTTAAAAAGTGATTTTTTTCATCAATTTTGTTATTTTGGTGATCATTTCTTAACTAAAGCGAATTTTGCTTTCTGCATAATTTTAAAATATAATCTACTTTAATCTTAAACTTTTATATCAAAAATCTGTGATTGTTCACCTCTAGTTAATTTTTAAATACATTTTCAAAAAACTTAATAAAGTGAATTTTTTAATTAATTTTGTTATTTTGGTGATTATTTCTTAATTAAAGCGAATTTTTATTTCTGCATAATTTAAAAATAATATCTACATCAATCTTAAACGTTTAAATTAAAAATCTGTTATTGCACACCCCTAGTTAATTTTTAAATAAATCTTCAAAAAACTTAATAAAGTGAATTTTTTAATTAATTCTGTTATTTTGGTGATTATTTCTTAACTAAAGCGAATTTTGATTTCTGCATAATTTTAAAATATTATCTGCTTCAATCTTAAATTTTTAAATCAAAAATCTGTTACTGTACACCCCTAGTTAATTTAAAAAAAAGTGAATTTTTTCATTGATTTTGTCATTTTGGTGATTATTTCTTAACTAAAACGAATTTTGTTTTCTGCATAATTTTAAAATATTATCTGTTTCAATCTTAACTTTTTAAATCAAAAATCTGTTATTGTTCACCCCTAGTGAAGTTTTTAAAAAAATTTCAAAAAACTTAAAAAAGTGATTGTTTTCATTAATTTTGTTATTTTGGTGATTATTTCTTAACTAAAGCGAATTTTGATTTCTGCTTAATTTTAAAATATTATTTACATCAAATTTTTTTTAAATACAATTTCAAAAAACTTAATAAAGTGATTTTTTTAATTAATTTTGTTATTTTGGTGATTATTTCTTAATTAAAACGAATTTTTATTTCTGCATAATTTAAAAATAATATCTACATAAATCTTAAACGTTTAAATTAAAATTCTGTTATTGTACACCTCTAGTTAATTTTTAAATAAATCTTCAAAAAACTTAATAAAGTGATTTTTTTAATTAATTCTGTTATTTTGGTGATTATTTCTTAATTAAAGCGAATTTTGATTTCTGCATAATTTTAAAATATTATCTGCTTCAATCTTAAATTTTTAAATCAAAAATCTGTTACTGTACACCCCTAGTTAATTTTAAAAAAAGTGAATTTTTTCATTGATTTTGTCATTTTGGTGATTATTTCTTAACTAAAACGAATTTTGTTTTCTGCATAATTTTAAAATATTATCTGTTTCAATCTTTACTTTTTAAATCAAAAATCTGTTATTGTTCACCCCTAGTTAAAATTTTAAAAAAATTTCAAAAAACTTTAAAAATTGATTGTTTTCATTAATTTTGTTATTTTGGTGATTATTTCTTAACTAAAGCGAATTTTGATTTCTGCTTAATTTTAAAATATTATTTACATCAATCTTAAACTTCTAAAACAAAAACCTGTTATTGTACACCCCTTGTTAATTCTTAAACACTCTTAGTAAATTTTTAAATAAATTTTCAAAAAACTTAATAAAGGCGAATTTTTTCATTAATTTTGTTATTTTGGTGATTATTTCTTAACTAAAGCGAATTTTGAATTCTGCATAATTTTAAAATATTATCTACTTCAATCTTAAGCTTTTAAATCAAAAAGCTGTTATTGTTCACCAGTTATTTTTTAAAACAAATTTCCAAAAACTTTAAAAAGTGATTTTTTTCATTAATTTTGTTATTTTGGTGATCATTTCTTAACTAAAGCGAATTTTGATTTCTGCATAATTTTAAAATATTATCTACTTCAATCTTAAACTTTTAAATCAAAAATCTGTGATTGTTCACCTCTATTTAATTTTTAAATACATTTTCAAAAAAACTTAATAAAGTGAATTTTTTAATTAATTTTGTTATTTTGGTGATTATTTCTTAATTAAAGCGAATTTTTATTTCTGCATAATTTTAAGATATTATCTACTTCAATCTTAAACGTTTAAATTAAAAATCTGTTATTGCACACCCCTAGTTAGTTTTTAAATAAATCTTCAAAAAACTGAATAAAGTGAATTTTTTAATTAATTCTGTTATTTTGGTGATTATTTCTTAACTAAAGCGAATTTTGATTTCTGCATAATTTTAAAATATTATCTGCTTCAATCTTAAACTTTCAAATCAAAAATCTGTGATTGTTCACCTCTAGTTAATTTTTAAATACATTTTCAAAAAACTTAATAGAGTGAATTTTTTAATTAATTTTGTTATTTTGGTGATTATTTCTTAATTAAAGCGAATTTTTATTTCTGCATAATTTAAAAATAATATCTACATCAATCTTAAACGTTTAAATTAAAAATCTGTTATTGTACATCCCTAGTTAATTTTTAAATAAATCTTCAAAAAACTTAATAAAGTGAATTTTTTAATTAATTTTGTTATTTTTGTGATTATTTCTGAACTAAAAATCTGTTATTGCACACCCCTAGTTAATTTTTAAATAAATCTTCAAAAAACTTAATAAAGTGAATTTTTTAATTAATTCTGTTATTTTGGTGATTATTTCTTAACTAAAGCGAATTTTGATTTCTGCTTAATTTTAAAATATTATCTGCTTCAATCTTAAACTTTTATATCAAAAATCTGTGATTGTTCACCTCTAGTTAATTTTTAAATACATTTTCAAAAAACTTAATAAAGTGAATTTTTTCATTAATTTTGTTATTTTGGTGATTATAGTTAATTTTTAAAACAAATTTCCAAAAACTTTAAAAAGTGATTTTTTTCATCAATTTTGTTATTTTGGTGATCATTTCTTAACTAAAGCGAATTTTGCTTTCTGCATAATTTTAAAATATAATCTACTTTAATCTTAAACTTTTATATCAAAAATCTGTGATTGTTCACCTCTAGTTAATTTTTAAATACATTTTCAAAAAACTTAATAAAGTGAATTTTTTAATTAATTTTGTTATTTTGGTGATTATTTCTTAATTAAAGCGAATTTTTATTTCTGCATAATTTAAAAATAATATCTACATCAATCTTAAACGTTTAAATTAAAAATCTGTTATTGCACACCCCTAGTTAATTTTTAAATAAATCTTCAAAAAACTTAATAAAGTGAATTTTTTAATTAATTCTGTTATTTTGGTGATTATTTCTTAACTAAAGCGAATTTTGATTTCTGCATAATTTTAAAATATTATCTGCTTCAATCTTAAATTTTTAAATCAAAAATCTGTTACTGTACACCCCTAGTTAATTTAAAAAAAAGTGAATTTTTTCATTGATTTTGTCATTTTGGTGATTATTTCTTAACTAAAACGAATTTTGTTTTCTGCATAATTTTAAAATATTATCTGTTTCAATCTTAACTTTTTAAATCAAAAATCTGTTATTGTTCACCCCTAGTGAAGTTTTTAAAAAAATTTCAAAAAACTTAAAAAAGTGATTGTTTTCATTAATTTTGTTATTTTGGTGATTATTTCTTAACTAAAGCGAATTTTGATTTCTGCTTAATTTTAAAATATTATTTACATCAAATTTTTTTTAAATACAATTTCAAAAAACTTAATAAAGTGATTTTTTTAATTAATTTTGTTATTTTGGTGATTATTTCTTAATTAAAACGAATTTTTATTTCTGCATAATTTAAAAATAATATCTACATAAATCTTAAACGTTTAAATTAAAATTCTGTTATTGTACACCTCTAGTTAATTTTTAAATAAATCTTCAAAAAACTTAATAAAGTGATTTTTTTAATTAATTCTGTTATTTTGGTGATTATTTCTTAATTAAAGCGAATTTTGATTTCTGCATAATTTTAAAATATTATCTGCTTCAATCTTAAATTTTTAAATCAAAAATCTGTTACTGTACACCCCTAGTTAATTTTAAAAAAAGTGAATTTTTTCATTGATTTTGTCATTTTGGTGATTATTTCTTAACTAAAACGAATTTTGTTTTCTGCATAATTTTAAAATATTATCTGTTTCAATATTAACTTTTTAAATCAAAAATCTGTTATTGTTCACCCCTAGTTAAGTTTTTAAAAAAATTTCAAAAAACTTAAAAAAGTGATTGTTTTCATTAATTTTGTTATTTTTGGTGATTATTTCTTAACTAAAGCGAATTTTGATTTCTGCTTAATTTTAAAATATTATTTACATCAATCTTAAACTTCTAAAACAAAAACCTGTTATTGTACACCCCTTTGTTAATTCTTAAACACCCTTAGTTAATTTTTAAATAAATTTTCAAAAAACTTAATAAAGGCGAATTTTTTCATTAATTTTGTTATTTTGGTGATTATTTCTTAATTAAAGCGAATTTTGAATTCTGCATAATTTTAAAATATTATCTACTTCAATCTTAAACTTTTAAATCAAAAATCTGTTATTGTAAACCACTAGTTAATTTTTAAAACAAATTTCCAAAAACTTTAAAAAGTGAGTTTTTTCATTAATTTTGTTATTTTGGTGATCATTTCTTAACTAAAGCGAATTTTGCTTTCTGCATAATTTTAAAATATTATCTACTTCAATCTTAAACTTTCAAATCAAAAATCTGTGATTGTTCACCTCTAGTTAATTTTTAAATACATTTTCAAAAAAACTTAATAAAGTGAATTTTTTAATTAATTTTGTTATTTTGGTGATTATTTCTTAATTAAAACGAATTTTTATTTCTGCATAATTTAAAAATAATATCTACATAAATCTTAAACGTTTAAATTAAAATTCTGTTATTGTACACCCCTAGTTAATTTTTAAATAAATCTTCAAAAAACTTAATAAAGTGAATTTTTTAATTAATTTTGTTATTTTGGTGATTATTTCTTAATTAAAGCGAATTTTTATTTCTGCATAATTTTAAGATATTATCTACATCAATCTTAAACGTTTAAATTAAAAATCTCTTAGTGCACACCTCTAGTTAATTTTTAAATAATCTTCAAAAAACTTAATAAAGTGAATTTTTTAATTAATTCTGTTATTTTGGTGATTATTTCTTAACAATTTTAAAATATTATCTGCTTCAATCTAAAATTTTTAAATCAAAAATCTGTTACTGTACACCCCTACTTAATTTTAAAAAAAGTGAATTTTTTCATTGATTTTGTCATTTTGGTGATTATTTCTTAACTAAAACGAATTTTGTTTTCTGCATAATTTTAAAATATTATCTGTTTCAATCTTTACTTTTTAAATCAAAAATCTGTTATTGTTCACCCCTAGTTAAAATTTTAAAAAAATTTCAAAAAACTTTAAAAATTGATTGTTTTCATTAATTTTGTTATTTTGGTGATTATTTCTTAACTTAAGCGAATTTTGATTTCTGCTTAATTTTAAAATATTATTTACATCAATCTTAAACTTCTAAAACAAAAACCTGTTATTGTACACCCCTTGTTAATTCTTAAACACCCTTAGTAAATTTTTAAATAAATTTTCAAAAAACTTAATAAAGGCGAATTTTTTTATTTATTTTTGTTATTTTGGTGATTATTTCTTAACTAAACCGAATTTTGAGTTCTGCATAATTTTAAAATATTATCTACTTCAATCTTAAGCTTTTTAATCAAAAAGCTGTTATTGTTCACCAGTTATTTTTTAAAACAAATTTCCAAAAACTTTAAAAAGTGATTTTTTTCATCAATTTTGTTATTTTGGTGATCATTTCTTAACCAAAGCGAATTTTGCTTTCTGCATAATTTTAAAATATTATCTACTTCAATCTTAAACTTTTAAATCAAAAATCTGTGACTGTTCACCTCTAGTTAATTTTTAAATACATTTTCAAAAAACTTAATAAAGTGAATTTTTTAATTAATTTTGTTATTTTGGTGATTATTTCTTAATTAAAGCGAATTTTTATTTCTGCTTAATTTTAAGATATTATCTACATCAATCTTAAACGTTTAAATTAAAAATCTGCTATTGCACACCCCTGGTTAATTTTTAAATAAATCTTCAAAAAACTTAATAAAGTGAATTTCTTAATTAATTCTGTTATTTTGGTGATTATTTCTTAACTAAAGCGAATTTTGATTTCTGCATAATTTTAAAATATTATCTGCTTCAATCTTAAACTTTTAAATCAAAAATCTGTGATTGTTCACCTCTAGTTAATTTTTAAATACATTTTCAAAAAACTTAATAAAGTGAATTTTTTAATTAATTTTGTTATTTTGGTGATTATTTCTTAATTAAAGCGAATTTTTATTTCTGCATAAGTTAAAAATAATATCTACATCAATCTTAAACGTTTAAATTAAAAATCTGTTATTGTACATCCCTAGTTAATTTTTAAATAAATCTTCAAAAAACTTAATAAAGTGAATTTTGTAATTAATTTTGTTATTTTGGTGATTATTTCTTAACTAAAGCGAATTTTGATTTCTGCATAATTTTAAGATATTATCTACATCAATCTTAAACGTTTAAATTAAAAATCTGTTATTGCACACCCCTAGTTAATTTTTAAATAAATCTTCAAAAAACTTAATAAAGTGAATTTTTTAATTAATTCTGTTATTTTGGTGATTATTTCTTAACTAAAGCGAATTTTGATTTCTGCATAATTTTAAAATATTATCTGCTTCAATCTTAAACTTTTATATCAAAAATCTGTGATTGTTCACCTCTAGTTAATTTTTAAAAACATTTTCAAAAAACTTAATAAAGTGAATTTTTTCATTAATTTTGTTATTTTGGTGATTATAGTTAATTTTTAAAACAAATTTCCAAAAACTTTAAAAAGTGATTTTTTTCATCAATTATGTTATTTTGGTGATCATTTCTTAACTAAAGCGAATTTTGCTTTCTGCATAATTTTAAAATATAATCTACTTCAATCTTAAACTTTTATATCAAAAATCTGTGATTGTTCACCTCTAGTTAATTTTTAAATACATTTTCAAAAAACTTAATAAAGTGAATTTTTTAATTAATTTTGTTATTTTGGTGATTATTTCTTAATTAAAGCGAATTTTTATTTCTGCATAATTTAAAAATAATATCTACATCAATCTTAAACGTTTAAATTAAAAATCTGTTATTGCACACCCCTAGTTAATTTTTAAATAAATCTTCAAAAAACTTAATAAAGTGAATTTTTTAATTAATTCTGTTATTTTGGTGATTATTTCTTAACTAAAGCGAATTTTGATTTCTGCATAATTTTAAAATATTATCTGCTTCAATCTTAAATTTTTAAATCAAAAATCTGTTACTATACACCCCTAGTTAATTTTAAAAAAAGTGAATTTTTTCATTGATTTTGTCATTTTGGTGATTATTTCTTAACTAAAACGAATTTTGTTTTGTGCATAATTTTAAAATATTATCTGTTTCAATCTTAACTTTTTAAATCAAAAATCTGTTATTGTTCACCCCTAGTGAAGTTTTAAAAAAAATTTCAAAAAACTTAAAAAAGTGATTGTTTTCATTAATTTTGTTATTTTGGTGATTATTTCTTAACTAAAGCGAATTTTGATTTCTGCTTAATTTTAAAATATTATTTACATCAAATTTTTTTAAATACATTTTCAAAAAACTTAATAAAGTGAATTTTTTAATTAATTTTGTTATTTTGGTGATTATTTCTTAATTAAAACGAATTTTTATTTCTGCATAATTTAAAAATAATATCTACATAAATCTTAAACGTTTAAATTAAAATTCTGTTATTGTACACCCCTAGTTAATTTTTAAATAAATCTTCAAAAAACTTAATAAAGTGAATTTTTTAATTAATTTTGTTATTTTGGTGATTATTTCTTAATTAAAGCGAATTTTTATTTCTGCATAATTTTAAGATATTATCAACATCAATCTTAAACGTTTAAATTTAAAATCTGTTAGTGCACACCTCTAGTTAATTTTTAAATAAATCTTCAAAAAATTTAATAAATGAATTTTTTAATTAATTCTGTTATTTTGGTGATTATTTCTTAACAATTTTAAAATATTATCTGCTTCAATCTTAAATTTTTAAATCAAAAATCTGTTA